>BGPR01019404.1:0-29343 GCA_013235015.1 Araneus ventricosus
CTACTATTTGAGACTTTTGAGACTAAACATGATAGATTTTAATATCACTGCCCCTGGATGTGAATGCTATAGCATTAATTTTCATTGCGATGCAAAATGATATGAATGTAATTGAGGACTACAAGTGGTAAAAGCAAAAATGTTTTGTGATTGCTAAAAACTGTTCCATCAGACCAAAACAACATCACACTACTGACCTATTTAGAGGCCTATCAGGCACTTTTCACTTTTATTACATTATAAAGTATTGCTCACTTAACACTTTAATGAGAAAAACAGAGTTTATTTTTTTTTTAGCACTAACATCATTTACCCCTTTTAGCCTTCAATTCAGTGTAAAAATAAATTGCTTGCTCATTTTTACAGCTCATGTAAATCTTTACTGTCTATGAATGTATTAAATACAAAATTTTACTTACCTCACATAAGTTATCTTTAAAAGACCTTCAAGAAGAAAAGGTACAAATTGTTCAAGGTACATACGAACCGGAATGGATGAATTTTTAATCTTTGATTTTTTGGCTTCATTTGAAGTTGGCTGCAAGCAAAAAGAAAAATTATTTAATCACAATAGTGCTTAAAATACACTTTGACTTTAAAAAAATTTAAACATTTATATATCTTGATAAATTACTTTGCACATTAAAAAGTAGTAAAATATAGATTTTACTTCATAAACTCTGTAACAAGTGTAAACTTATGTATTGTACTCTCACACAAAAATACAGTACTTATAAAACAAGATATAAAATAATTTCCTTTTCTTTTTGCTGGATATTTAAAAGGTGAACAGACAAAACAGATGCATGCTGAAAAATGAAAATTTACTTATATTCATAAACTAGCCATCTATGGCGGCCAGCTGGTTTGCCAATCTTATAATAATAGTAATACTATATTTAAAGGATTAATAAGTGACACTGTACACACCGACACAAAGTAACTTCATATCTGTAAGTATTAAAACTCAAAAAATCCATTAAACACCTTATCATAACTCATATCAAAATATATTCACATACAAAAGGAAACTTATCTAAAACTAAGAAAACATGCAACATAAGATTGAATAATTATTCTGAGTGCAAAACAAAATATCAAAAGTTTCATGCATTGTTTAAATTAGTTATATTATATTTGACATTAGTTATTCTGAATAGGACTGTGCCGATTTTCGATGCATCGGAAAATATCGATGTTATGCAATCATCGCCGTTCCGATGTTTATATTGTCGTTTTTTTCGAAGCATCGGAAATTCCGATTTACCCGCGATGTGTACGATGTTTCCCGATGCATCGTAGACACCGATGTCCACACGCGCTGCGAAGAGCAATTGTTCCCGATCGCGCATCGATGACCGCAAGCGCGAGACATTTCCCCGATCATCAGTGATTGCCGTGGCGTATCTTTCCCCATGTTTCTTCCATCGTGACTCATCAAGCCGAGACATACGTTGCGAAGTGCGGATCGTTGTGCTGACACGATGAATCCCGATGTGACCGCGAATGAAAACGATGAAAATAACTCGTCGCGAGAATTGAGGAAGCGAAGTGTTTCGTCTGTTGTAGAATCTCTGTCATCGAAACATGCATTAGCCTTGTGCTTTCTGCTAATCGTGTAAATTCTCTGATGTTTTAAGTACAAGGGTATAATTATCAATCCTGCCGTTCATCGTTTGTTTGGTTGAAGAGAAGATCGTATTAATTGTTTTTAATATACGATTTATTGTTGATAACTAGACAAATTTATAGTATTTTTTGACACTTTATTTGTTAGGTAACTAAGGATTGAGTTTATTATAAGCATATAAATGCCTTAATCAACCACTCAAAAGTGTAGGAATGCAAAATTAGGCAATAGTAAGTGCGAAACATCGCGATGTATCGAAATATCGTGATGTTAGAGTGGCGATACATCGCGATGCTAAAACTTTAACATCGCCCAGTCCTAATTCTGAATTAAAATCAATTTAATGAAATGATATTCAAATTGAAGTTACTTAGCTAAATATATTTTTTTGAAAAAAAAAAAAGGTAAAACATAATATGTATAAAAATGACTTCTGTGAACAAAATAAAATGTTTAAGAATGAAAACCTAATGAGACACTTCCAAATCCAAAAATGTATGTATCCAAAATCAATCAGGAGAAAAAAATGAATTTTTAATTAATGAATTTAAAAAATGAAGTATAACAGTTCAATCGCAGAAACTACATTATAAACTTCAAGTTTCAGGTTACTCAGCCAGAGTAATTCTCTCGTTTGAACAATCCTTACTCGATTTTCCTGGACGCGAGCCTCTCTCTGTTCAATTCTCTCATTAGCTCTGGACGCAGCTCTTCTGTGACAGTCTTCTTCGAGATGGTCTCTTCATACTTCAGATGTTTCTATAGCCCTAAACATCTGAGGTGGCTTTGTTCGACACGAGCAGCACGCTGTTCTGGGGTTTCACACACATGCATTACTTTGCTCTTCTGGTTTTGGAATCTACTTGTCCGATAGACTATCTTTACTTTGGCGGCATATTAAATGCGAATGCTTAGCTATTTTAAAAGCAACGTTCTATCTCTTTTCCAAGTGCAAACTGGTCTTCACCCAGCAGGGAAAAGGGCAGTTCAGGATTTTATGACAGGAAAAGGAGGGGAGGAGACACAGGGAGATAACGAAATAAATAGCAGATAGTATCTCAAAAAACATTGAGTATTGGAAACAAAAGAAAGCAGGGAAAATAGAAATACTCCTTCCCACCACTGAGTGATATCGTGTACGCCTATCCCCCCAACTCCCATCGTGAACCCATCAGAGGAGAATTGCAAGCGAAAGACTTTCGCTGAGTTGCAGGCAGTAAACAATATTTTTAAAAATTAGTTAAAACTCGTCTAAATATTCTACAGCACTTAAACTAATATCATTAGAAAGATAAATTTTTGCATTTTAAGGTGGTGTAAAAATAGTTCTTGTGCGATAAATTCTTCGAAAGTTCTTGACAAAAAACTATGCGAAAGCCTCACATTTTTTCTTAGTTTTTAATTAACTCAGAATTTAATTAATTTTTCATTTTAAGATTTGACAGTAATTTTTCTCTTGTTTTGAAGAGTATGTGCACCAAATTTCATCAAGATTGGACAAAAACAGTAGATTTGTATAGGGAATAGACAGACACACACTCTATTTTATATATATACAAGATAGATAGTTGATATGGAAGCAAAGATTTAAGCAGAAATTAAAAATTTTTTTAAGGCTTTCTTGAAGTAAGTAGCAAGAATTTTTACTGACTGCAAATGCTTTAAATTAGCTGCATCAGCTAACTTTTCATTATCAGGTTTATTAACTTTAGAAGTTAGTACTCCCTATTCTTGTCTTATAACAGCAGTTTTTGGGATTGTCATGAAGAATGTTTCATAACTCGATTAGCATTCTGTATAGTTTTTTTTTTTTTTTATTTGCAAGTCAAAACAAGTTAAATTTACTCTGGTGATAACTAATTTCTTTTCCATTCCAGTTTCTTATTTCACAAAATACTAATTTGGATTTTCTACATGAAAATAAATTACTAGAATTAAATTTTCTGCAAAGGCATATACATCTTATCTTCTGGAGTATATATAAACGCTTTTATCAAATAATGTTAATCATGGATATCTAGAATTTCTAACCTACTGTTCTAGCCTTCTCTTTTGCTTCTTATTCATGTTTATGATCATTTTTATTTCAGAGTCAAATGCTTCAGTATAAAAGTGAACATAATAATAAAAAAAAAGAACAATTCCAAAATGAATCGTGTGTATTTATGCACATCCTTAAAATAAACAACAACAACAAAAAAAAAAGGCTATATAAAGACCAGAAACTAATATTTAGTGCTCCAGAGCACTTCTTTTAACAGCAAAATATTACTGCAAGCTCAGGTTTTCAAAACATATCCAAATTCGAATATCCACAAACAATGATTACACACCTTATTTAAACTAAATGATATACTTCTGGAGCATACAGAAATGTTCAGGAACATAATACAGCAAAAGTCCTTTGTCTATTTTTATTTTATTCCAACAAATGTAACATAGTTAAAATGAATTTCATTCATGCAAAGAATACCTTAATTGCAAATGCAGTTCCATGAGATAACAGAGGGAACATTACTTGACTATTAAGTTGTTCCCTCGTCAGAAAATTTATCCATTTTAGAACTCTGATGGAGAGTGGCACTTTGAAAAAGTTCGTCATTCGAATTCTCATTTATTTTTTCTATTTTATATGTTTAATCTTAATGTGTTATGATTTTTATTGTAGTTTGATTTTTGTTGTTTCATTGTATCTTAATTGGTTAGTTTATTATGACAATATTGTTAATGCAATTTCTGAATGCTGCTGCGTTTGAGCGCAGAAGGTAAATTGTTATTACTATTGTTTATTTTTCCTGTATTTTCCCTTTTTCCACACATTAAAGTATCCATGAGATTAAAAAACAAATATCTCTATCATGCAAGATCAAAAAGCAAACCAGTGTGCAATTGTCTAGATTTATTTTAAAATACATCAACATATTTAAAATAATAAGTGAAATTTTATGGTTTCCATATGGAAAATTTCATATTATTTGTCATATGATTTATCCATATAATAATAATAAAAAAGATTACACTAGTGTTTCTCATTCACATCATCATCTTGAGATTGTAAAATGAAGATTAGATCGGTGTTTCTCAATCACATCATTTTGAGATTGTAAAAAGAATATATTGCTACTTTTCTTTGTTAGTTAATCTTTTAAGACAACATGACTCTAATAACTGAATTCAGTTTAGTATAAAGCAACCAGCCTTGTTCTATAACAAGCTTTTCTTTCTATGTTTCTGTTTAGCTACAAAATTATCTCACTTTGATATTTCAATACTCATTTTTAAATATAATCATTTTCTGTATAGCTGAATGTGTTGCAATTTTTTTGCAAATATAATTCTAATAAAGCATTACTTATCATCTATAATATAAAAATCAACAGATGTCTGTAATGCAGGGCGGAGTTAGAAATATCCCCCTCCCCCCAGTCTGCGCCATTATCAGACGTGCAAATCACAATTTCAGTTTTGGCTTCAAATAACTGAGACCAGTTTTTTGGGGCAAAATTAAATTAAGCGAGGAAGGAACCTGCAATGTTGGGTTTGAAGTGCATTGTCTTGACAGCTGCTCTATTGATCCTTTCCTTACAACCATTGCCGTTTAAATATATATATATATGTAATAATATCACTTAATTTTATTCCAAATTCTAATATTATATATTTTAAAATCCTAATGTATTCCAAAATCATTTTTCTTAAATTCCAGTTTCGTTCTATTTCCCGCTCTGGAGGTATAAATCTCACGTTTTGACATATTTATTGCTAAAAGAATATTCTAATTGCTTCCACACGCCAACATAAATCGTGAATTCTTTTCCAGACTTTTCCCTAAAACAATTACGTAATATAATACAAATAGCTATTATTCCCTTCACTTTGATCATGTGTCTATCTGTTAAATCCCTACCTGAGAAAAAGCAGGGATCTTCTGTTCACTTTTGGCTTAAAACTTAAACGAAGATGTACGTACATTTCGTCACTCTCCTATAATAAAATGGTATTTAGAATATAACTCGGCTTGTATTTATTTAACGACTACAATTATGATTACATTTCATATATATATATATTGATGGATATATTGGCATTAGTTATGGGATCGTAAATTTCAGTTCATCTAACCATTACTTATTCATGCTGGATTGCAGTAAAGGTCAATGAGCCGAGTTCAGCAGTTTCACTTTTTTTATTCATGCTGATTCTTTATGCTGCATTATCAAGATGCTGAAATCCCAGCCATGATAAAGTTTGAATGAAAAAATCCACATAATAAGGAGTATTGCTAAATGACAATAGATATTTCACAAAGAATGTTGTTTATATTGAAGTTTTTACTTGATATAATTCCAGGCCTTTATTTTTTATCTTACTAGGTATTTACATCTAAAGTGTACTACAAATTATAATTTTTTTATTTCTTAAGCACTCTGCCAATGTGCATGAGATTTTCTACAACAACTTTCGTTAGTGAATCTAAGAATCAGATCTGAGATTTTGTTGACAGGATTGAGATTTTGTTGACAGGATAACAGTCTGTCTAGATGAGCACACATTTTCTAGTCAGAGAATATTTATGAAAGAAGAATACAGTCACTTAAACTGGAATTTATTGGGTTTTAAGTTATCGCTTTTAGAACAAGTTGATTATTTAAATATGTACTCTTAAAGACTAGACACAAGAAACCAATAATGCATATTTTTACAGATCAAGACTAATGCAACTAAAACCTTAAAAGTTTTATTTCACCATTAAACAACAATGTCCGATTCTAATAATAAGAAGAATCTCAGTATAAACAAATAATAATGGGATAGATGTATCCTCAAAGGGAGATTTATCTTTAAAACCTTGCTATAACTATTCTGCAAACCATCTCTGAAGTTTAAACAGTAATAAAAATATAACCTAATAACAATATTATAAAATATTAAAATTCAGTACTTTTCCATCAGCTCAACACCAGTTTTTACCAAGCATAAATACAGATGTGAAATACCTCATCTCAGTTAGCATGGCTGTTGCCAAAATGTGTACAAGTGTGCCAAAATTCAATAGTCTTGCATTGAAGTTAGTCAAAAGTGGCACATTTTATGTTATAGGGTGGATTTGAACCCTATTTTCACTGCTGAGGAGCTGATGAAAAAGTATCCCAAACCCTAACATATAGTTAACTTACTGATGAGGAAGATGAAGTAGCTTTTCTTTTTCTACTGTTAAGTTCAGCTTCAGTTTCCACTCTACTTGGTCCAGGTTCTGAGGGGTCTAATCTGCAATGACTGTCTTGACTTTCTAATTCACTTGAACTCGGAACATCTGTGCTCAGTAATGACCTCATCATGTTTTCATCGACCTCACTCATACTTTCTTCTTCCTCCATTTTCTTTTTCTTAATTTTTATTGCTACAGATATTTCAGTTGAAGAGTCCAGCCCTGCTTTTGATGACGGGTTTTCGGGATTTTCAGATTTTCTTTTAACACTTTTCCTACTAACAATATCACTACTTCTACATTGTTCAAGATTTGCAGAAAGCCTCTTAAGTTCCTCATCACTTATTTGTTTAGAATTTCCAGTAGTCTTTATTAGTTTGGTCTTCTTCCTATTGCCATCTTTTTTAACAATACTAATTGTCCCACTGTCAAGTCTTTTTGTATATGTTGAAAGTGAAGATTCACGGTTATGAGAAACTTTACCTAGCGCTTCCACAGATGACTTGTTACTAGAATCTGGCATTTTACTCAGATCTGTTCTATTTTCTGTACTGAATGTCTCTTTATTTGTTTCTCCTTTTAATATATCACGATCACATGAAGTAGATTCACTACTAAATTTCAAAATTCCACCAGTGTCCTTTTTCTCAGCAATTTCAACATTCTCTATGTCTTTGTCATTTTTATAAGAAGAAGCTAATTTATTTTCTTCTTCCATATTATGTTCCTCACAGATGATTAAATTCTTTGGCGACATTACAGATATACTACTTTCATCTGAAGCATTTTCTTCACAAGCATTATTGCCTTCTCCCATTTTGACCGATTCATAATATTCACTGGTTGTAACTGAAGACTCGTTACAAACAAATTCTTTGCCAACATTTTTATGATCAGGTTGGTTGCTAAGTGAAAATTCATCATTTGCATCTGTTTGTTCAGTTATTTGTATGACAGAAGAATCCTTGCTCCTATCTGTGTCATCAGCAATCTTATCACTGACAAATCCAGTAGTATCACCTAGATTCAAATCATGCTCAGTGTTTTTATGACACATTTTTTCACTAGCTTGATCAGCTTTTGTATGTAGAAATTTTGAAGAGTTAGTTTCATTCAGTTGTTCATTGCCACTGTTAAAGGTTTCTGCCAACTGATTATCACACTCTTCAGATGATTTCTTTAACTGTTCATTTTCAAGTGTTGTAACACCCAGTTCACTACAAATAACACTCACTACAGATGTCTCATTCAGCAGTATACTATTATCAATTGATGCCTCATTCAACTTCACACTGTCATCAACAGATGTCTCATTCAGTTGCACACGGTCATCAGCTGCTGTCTTATTCAGTTGCATGTCATCACAAGTTGATATCTCTTTCAGCTGCAAACTATCACTAGTTGGTGGTTCTTTTAGCTGCACTCCATCACTGGTTGATTGCTCTTTTAAATGCACACCATCACTGGTTGATGGCTCTTTTAAGTGCACACCATCACCACCTGGCAGATTGTTCAAGTGCACACCATCGCTGGTTGATAGCTCTTTCAACTGCACACTATCACTAGTTGACGAATCTTTCAGCTGCACAACATCACCACTTGATGCCTCTTTCAACTGCACACCTTCACCATATGATGGCACACTTTCACTGCTTGATGGCTCTGTTAACTGTACACTTTCACTGTTTGATGACTCTTTCAACTGCAAACAATCACTGGTAGATGACCCCTTCAACTGTACACCATCACCAGCTGACAGATCATTCAAGAGTACATCGCCATCAGTTGATGCTTCACATACCTGTATACCATTAATAACTGATGTTTCATTTAACTGTTTATCAACATCAGATAATGCTTCATTCAATTGTTCATTTTCACGAAAAGATGACATACCCAATTGTCCACTATCAAAAACTGGTAATTCTCTCAGCTGTTCATTATCACCAATTGATGCTTCATTTAGTTCTCTGCAATCTGCAGATGTCTCAAGTAATTCCTTATTATCAATTGATACCTCATTCAGCTGCTGACAATCAACAGTTGATGCTTCATTCAGCTGCTCATCATTGTCAGCTGATGCCTCATTCAGCTGCACACTATTATCAGCTGATGAGCAGAGATCTTTCAGTTTCTCACTACTGGCGGCTAATGCATCATTCAGCTGTTTACCATCAACTGACGATTCATTTAACTGCTTGTTATTATCATCAGCTAATGTCTCATTCACCTGCATACCATCAATTGACAATTCATTTAATATACTATTATCAGATAATTCTTTATTCATCTGTTCTTCACAAACTGATACTTGTTCATCAGTCACAACTAATGACTCATTCATCAGTTCACCATCATTAATCCCTGCTACATCTGACTGTTCATCAACCATTTCGTCATTCAACTTCTGATTATCACCTAATTCTTCATTTAACTGTACAGCACTATCAATCACTTCCTCTTTGGCAGACACACTTTCAACAGATGTTTCTTCGAATTCTAAATCATCAACCATTCCTTCACTGATTTCTTTACTGTCATCAACTACCAATATATTCTCTAACTGTTGACTACCATCAGCAAAATTCTCATTTAAGTGTGTGTCTTTACTAACAGTAATCCCGTTCAACTGTGCATTATCATTAGCACATGTCTTATGATGATGAGGCATGTGCTCTTCAGCATCAACTGATGATGTGTTAAGCTGTTCATAATCATCAATAGACATCTCATTCAATTGTTCAGGATCACTAACAGAAGTTTTATCTAGATCATCATCAGCAACAGGAGACATCTCATTGAACTTTTTAGTATGATCCTGATCATTGTCATCAGGGAATTGCTCTTTGTTATTATCAACAGAAGTAGCACCATACTGATTACTTACATAAGTTTCATTATGCCCTTCATCACTTTTAACAGAAATTTCAGTCATTTGTTCACAAACAAGAACAGAATTTTCTTTCAGTTCCTTATCATTGAAAGAAATCTCTTTTAATAATTCACCATCATCAACACATGTTTCTTTCAATTGCCTGACATCATCACAAGTCTCTTTCAACTGTTTACTTTCAACAGAAATTTCTTCTGATTGTTCATCAGCATCAAGAGATTTCTCTTTCTTTTCAATGTCATTAGAAGTTTCCCCCTGTTGATGTTGATCTGCAGGGGTTTCTTCCTGTTCTTGGGAGGTGTCAATATCCTTTCCCCTCAGTTGACTACTGCTACCATCAGGAGAATGAAATAAATCTTTTTCATTAACAGCAGATATTTCCTTCAACAATTCGCTACTGCCAGGAAGAGATTTTGTAGAATGTTTAACCTCATCATCAATCAAAAGTTCTTCGCCACTATCCTCATTCTCATTAAGATATGAATCTTTAGAATTTGTTTCATTAGATTTTTTTTCACCTAGATAAACGTTCTCATCGTTTACAAATTCTGTGTCATTGATTGATAAATCTACTTCATGTCTGGTAAATAAAGGCGATCCTTTGATTTCCAAGCACTCTGAATTTGAATCATAATCCATATTTTCAAAATTTTGTGTTTTATCTTCCACACACATTTCATTACCTTGAAATTCTTCATTTCTGTCTGTATCTCTTGTAGGAAGGTCAAATGATTCCTTTGACAAGAATTTATCCGAATTCTGAGCTTCATTCATGTCTCTTGATATTTCCTTTTCAAGATCTGAAATCTCAATATCTTTAGTATTAACATTTTGAAAATTTTCAGATTCATTCAATTTGTTAGAATATTCTTCATTAGTTTCCATATCTTTATTTGATTCACTCCTTTGAAAGGTTTTATTTTCACCATCTGATGTACGAAAACATACCAATGAAATTTCTTTATTTTGGTTTCTTATACCAACTTCTGTACTGCTTGCATGAGATTTGTTTTCAACATTCACATTCATTGACGTGGTTACAGAATCTTTCTGGGAAGACTTATTCATGTTTTCCTCAGTTACAGTTATCTGAAATGCATCTTTAGATGTTGAAATACTGTCTGAAATTTTCACTTCACGATCAGATTTGCTTGCTTGAGAAGCTTCTACATTAATACCATCTTTTGAAACTTTTGTATTTAACTTATTTATCTCTAAATGCTCTTCAGGGTCCTTTTCATTAAAAATTTCAGAATATTTTCTTTCAGCATTTCCACATTGTTTCAAAACTTCACTCACTGGTTTATTTGTTTCTACTGTTTTCATATTCACAACTTCCTCAGACTTGTCCATTTCTTTTCCTTTCTGCTGTTCTAGAATTTCAGTTTGATCTAAATTTACATCAGAAATCATATTCTCATGTTCTAATCCTTGAGTACCATTACTGGAAGTTTCTGTTTCTATGGATTGTTCTTCCATTTCTGTCTGTTCCAAAACCTTTTCAGCTGCCATTTCTGCAAAAATTTCATTTTCATTGCAATCCCCGTGTTCTACCTCTATAGGCTCATTCTTTTCATCATCAATTGTATTTTTAATTTCCTTACTAATAACTACAGATACTTCTGTACTTACTTTGAAATCTTGATTTTCTTTAGGGTCATTTTCAGCAACAGATTCTGAATTAATGTCTGAAAAAACATTTATTTTGCCTGATAAATTTTCAATAACTTCACTATTGTTATTAGCACAGATTTCCTCATCAAGATTTTTATTTACTTGGACATTAACTGTTTTTGATTTTTTAGATATTCTTTCCTTTTTCACACTTTTAGGGTCATTTACAGAACTCTGGTTGATTTCAACTGTTTCATTATCACCAGATGCACATGTGCCATCTTGCAACTTGGAAGAACTTGAGTTGCTTCCAGCAGAATTCTGCTCACTCATTTGTTTGGTAGAATTTTCCTCTGGAACAGTTTTTATTTCTCTTCTTGCTTTTCTATTGGAAGTAGATGTTGAAAAGTTTGATAAGTCATTTGAACTGTTATCGTCTTTATCCAAGTCTTTTGTTTCTGCTGAAACTTGCAATTTTTGTGTTGATGCTTTCTCAGAATTATGCACTGCATTTTCATCAGCTTCTTTGTTATCAATAGACTCTTTCATATCACTTTGTAGTTTAGATCTTAATTTCTTTCCCATGGCAAGCTGATCACATTTTTGCTTTGACAATGAGCCACTTCTAGTTCTTCCAGTTACAGTGCTTTCAATAGAAGTCTTATTTATACTCGAGACACTATTTGAATTGGTATTATCATTTTTTGTGTCTTTTGCTTCAGTGGAAATCTGCTTTTCTTCACTTGATTCTTCCCCAGAAACAGCTTTTACACCTCTTCTTGTTTTTCTAGTAGGTACAGCTGCTATAGAATCAGCTACATTTGACAGGTTATTTGAATT
Organism: Araneus ventricosus; assembly: GCA_013235015.1. NCBI lineage: Eukaryota > Metazoa > Arthropoda > Arachnida > Araneae > Araneidae > Araneus > Araneus ventricosus. The sequence goes on from BGPR01019404.1 coordinate 12,187, forward strand.
CTTATTTCCTTCATCTAAGTTTTTTATCTCTGCTGAGATCTGCATTTGTTCAGTGGATTCTTTATCAGAAACAGTCTTCACTCCCCTTCTTGTTTTTCGAGTGGGTGCAGCTTTTGCTGAATCTTCTGTATTTGATAAATTTGAATTGCTATTTTCTTCATCTACATCTTTTACTTCTTCAGGAATCTGCATTTGATTAGTAGATTTATCATCTGGAACATTCTTTATTCCTCTTCTTGTTTTTCTGGTAAGTGCAGTTTTTGCTGAATCTGCTATATTTGACAAGTTTGAATTACTGTTTTCCTCATCTAAATCTTTTATTTCTGCTGAAATCAGCATTTGATCAGTAGATTTTTCATCTGGAACAGTCTTTACTCCTCTTCTTGTTTTTCTGGTAGGTGCAGTTTTTGCTGAATCTGCCATATTTGATAAGTTTGAATTGCTGTTTTCCTCATCTAAATCTTTTATTTCTGTTGAAATCTGAGTAGATTCTTCCTCAGCAACAGCCTTTCCTCCTCTTCTTGTTTTTCTGATAGGTGCAACTTTTGCAGTGTCTGATGAATTTGAATTGCTATTTTCTTCATCTGCTGAAATCTGCATTTTTTCAGTTGATTCTTCTTCGGAGACAACTTTTACTCCTCTTTTTAATTTTCTAGTAGAAACAGTTGCATCTGATTCATCTTTCTTTTTTAACATTTTTTGCTTAGTCTTCTTCTCAGTGACTTCATTGTTCTCTGTTTTAGAATGTGAATCATCTGTATCAGCTTTATTTTCACTTACAGAATTTTCAGATGCTTTACTGGTTGCACTTGCAGCATCACTTTTTTTGTTACCACCTCTTTTAAAATTCCTGGTCTTTCCAACATCTAATACTTGATCTTTCTCATTGTTTGTTTCTACTTGCTCACTATTTTGGTCTAACTTTTCACTTTCCATGTCAGTGATAGCCTCTTCAGTCTTTTTAGCATTTCTTGTTTTGCGTCCACTAATTTCAACCTTTTTATACTTCTTAGGTTGATCAGCTTCTGCAATAATGTCTGTATTCTCTTCTTCCTTAATTTGATTTTCAACTTCAGAGATTTTTGGTAAATTCTGTTCCTGAGGTTTCTTTGTGTTTCTAGTTTTCCGTACACTATTCTCTAAGTTGCTATTCTTTTTCCCTTTAGTGACAGCCTTGCTCTCTGTGCTCTTTTTCATTCCTTTTGCAGGAACTTCAACTTCACAAGATTCTGAAGTTTCCGATTCATCTTCGTCACTACTTTCCATCATCAGAGTTTTGTCTTTGTCATTTGCATTCATAGGATTCTTTTTGGCATTTTTCATCTTCTGAGAGACAGCTTGAACTTTTTTCCCCTTTTCTGTAGTTATATTACTTTCTTTTTCAGAGGTTTTACTTGAACTTTTACTTGCAACAGAAGTCTTTTTAAGATTCGTGTCCTGAGTTAATTCAGCTTTTGACTTTTTCGATTTTGTCTCATCTTCTCTTTGCAAATCCATGCCTTCATCATTTAGTTCACTTTCAACCACACCTTTTTTTGGATTCCTAGCTTTACGCACAGGCATTTTCACGTTGGTAACTTTTTCACTTTTCTTATTTTCTGCATTTTTCTTAGTTACTTTAGTAGGAAGGTTTTCAGCTACATTAGAACTTAGATTGGTTTTTGTTCTTTTCTTAGTTGGTTGCTTATCATCAATTTTTTCACCAGATTCATTTTCATTTGGCTTATCATTCACAGCCTCATCAGCTTCTTCTATTTTCCTCTTTCGACCAGTTTTTTCACTTTTAGTTGTGGAAACTTCTACTTTCTTGATTTTTTTGCTAACTTCTTTTTCATTTTTCTTACTTCCTGCTTTTATTGCAGTAGTTCCAGTTTTCTTTTTCTCTTCATCATCTTCTGCAACTGTATTAGTTTTTACTTCACTAGATGTCTTTGTTGCACTTTTTTTGGCAGGTGCTGTTTTTTCTGCCTTTCGTACACTTGCGGCCTTTTCAACAGCAGTGGGTGCTTTCTTGGAATCTTTTTCTTTGATAGGAACACCCTTTTTAGCTCTGGTTTTAGATTCAACGACATTGTTTGCTGATCCTACATGAATGAAAAATAAATATATAAATATTCATAAAGCTAATATCAATAAATGTTCAAGATTTTATTTTATACATAATTGGATATAGTCATGCAGTACCAAAAGTAAGAACCAAATCCAGAACAACATTTAAGTATAGTTATAACTAATTTAGCAAAACAATTTAGAAAAAATTGTAATGCTGTACTTTCCCAAAACATTTATTCCATTATTAGTAGTCTGTTGTGCAACAGATTGCAGCTGGTTTGATTTTGGTTGTCAAATTATATGCATTTAGGTGCAATTTTTAATAGTGAACATCAGTGGCATAGCGAAGGTAAGCGGCACCCAGGGCATATTTTTTGGACCCTTCATCATATTTAGCTGAAAAAGGTGTCAAATACATACTTAAATTTTGCCTCCATTGTCCTCCAATACTGGTGCCCATCTCTCTATAATCCCCTCACCTCCCAGTCACTAGGTCACTGCATGCAGGTGACATAGTGACTGGGAGGCGTGACTTAAGAGAGCGTGGAGGAGTGACTTAACCCTTCAAAGTCCAATTTTTTAAAAATCGATTTTAAAATGTTTTTGACTTCCATTTCTTGAATAAAACATGGGAAAAATGCTTTACAAAATCCTATTTTGTTTTCAGTATGGTTTATGGCTGAAAAACAGTTTGTTACCAACTGACAACACTGGGCTTTATTTCAGAAAAAAATTTCCTTGTTAAAATTCTAATGTTAAACAAAGATAAATTTTAATAAATAATAACATGGATAAGGAATTTCCTTCAACATTGTTGAATAAAATATGGTATTCTCAAGCATATAAACAACGTTAAAAAAGATGCAGCCTCAAATGAAAAACATCAATTTATTTTTATTTTTTTATCAGCACTCAGGCTGACATCTATAAGTTTTAAATTGATTTAATAAAAATTTCAATATGTATTCTATCGGCAACAACAGGCATTACAGCTTCAGTCTTATTCTATTATTATAGTCTTATTCTATTATCTGTCTATTGTAAGACAAAATTGGGTATGTTGCTTAAAGGCAACACTGAGCCTTTAAGGGTTAAAATAGACAACCTTCTCTCTCTATAATCTGGTCAACATCCAGTGGTGTAGCAAGGGTGATTGGAATTGGGGCATAATGTAATTTTTTTTTTGCCCCTCAGAGGTTTACCAAAGGTAAATGGAGCACAAAGCAAGATAATATTATTTCAAACCCCTCTTCATATTTGATTTAAAATTTTTTTTATATTTTCTTTATTTAAAACCCACACCTGTCCAGCCTACCCAAAAGGGGTGTAAGGCCTTTAGCTGACCGGTGGGGAAATATGAAAGCAATACAAGAATATCAATATGGCATGACACATACAAAAGCATCACAAACACAGCACAGAACATTACAAACATTGCAAAAAAGGGACAACAACAAAATAAATAAAGTAACCCAAAACACACTCACAAGAAAAAAAAACAATATGCCACTGAATCAATATTATACTTGGAGAGAATCATAAATTAATGGTTCTTTCCAAGTATAATATCAATTTAGTGGTGTATTTCCCCCCCCCCCTTCAATATTATACTTGGAGAGTACCATAAATTAATGGTTCTCTCCAAGTATAATATTGATTCAGTGGCGTATTGTTTTTTCTTTCTTCTTTTCTTGCGAGTGTGTTTTAGGTTACTTTATTTATTTTGTTGTCCCTTTTTTGCAATGTTTGTAACGTTCTGTGCTGTGTTTAAGATGTTTTTGTATGTGTCATGTCATATTGATATTCTTGCATTGCTTTTATATTTCCCCACCTATCTGCTAAAGGCACCATTTGGGTAGGCTGGACCGATGTGGGTTTTAAATATTATTTTTTTTAAATTGACATTAATGCACTAATATTTTGTCTGCCCCCCCCCCAAGAGGGGCAACCCAGGAAATTTATACCCCACTTGCCCACCTGTTGCTACGCCACTGGTCAACATAAAACAAAAAAAGTATTTAAAGGATGAAGATATTAAAAATGATTCTGATCCAATGTTTATATTTATCACATTAAAAATTCTATAGAATTTGAACATGACTTGGTAACCCACTTTTGTGCACTGATATGATTTTAATTTACAACTAATAAATACAAATTACAAAATTGAATAAAAATCAAGTTGAAAATAAAATTAAAAAAACACTAAAATACTGGATGTATAAAACAGAGTATTAAAAGTTTGAATGAAATTTAATTTTACAAAGGTGCTAGATAAACTCATATAATTATATCTAAATAATAACATATTTCTCTATGCTCACAGTTCAGTTTGAACCTTAGAAGATCTGACTACAGTTAAATCTAACCTACTGCTTCAAAATACCATATATTACTCTTGTAAAAATTGTTCTGCAAGAAGTTCATTAATTTTTTTGCATATTTCAAATATTTTTAAAAAAAATCAGAACAGCAAAGTTTAATTTTAAATCATCAGATAAGAATCTGATGTTTTTAACCTTCCATTTTTAATTATGCAAACTGATATTTAGATTTGAAACTTATGCTTTAGTTCATTTTGTTTGTATATGCTTTTACTTAACTTCAAATATTTAATGTTTGTAAGTATGGAATTTTGCAATTGCTTTTCACTCACCTCCCGATGTTTTGTATAGTTATCGGTTCCTCATAAGAATATAATATTTTAATAATTTTAGAGCTCTTACTTCACAATCAATATATTAATTTAACTAAATATTGATTTTATAGAGATAGAGCCATCTAGAAGTCAATTTGAGAAATTTTAATTTTTAGAAGACTAAGAAGCAGAAAATAATAAAAGGTTTTTAAACATCCTTTTATTACTGTAGTAAAATTAGCAAAAATTTAACCATACTTCGAGAAGAACAAGGGGATGGAATGCAGCAATATAAAGTAAAATCAGGGGATCACTCATGCCTGATAATAACATTTTCTATATATTGCTTCAAGTGAAATTTAATTGCCAACAGAACTAAAAATCCGGCTACAAAAGCATGTGGTCTGAAAATGTCCCACCAATTATAAACCATCAGATACTATTTTCTGAAAGAATGTATCTAAACCATGAATTAATTAAAACAACCCAGAATGAAAAATGCATTGTATAATTAAATGCTGTAATATTAATTACTTTGAGAGCAATGATAAACATAAATTATTTATCATAAATCAAAAATAATTAGTAACAAACAATGATGCAAAGATTTGAATTTATGAAAAATAAACAAATATTACGGGAAATATATTGCACAATATAAAATAAACATTAGTCATCTAAAATCTGAAAATGACACAATATATCTTGGAATAAAAGAGGTTATCGAGTTAATAAAATATTAATAATTTTACTTAGAATAAGGAAGCAATGGGACCATATTAAGATGTTTATTAAAATATTCACTTAGCATCTAATGTAAAATTTTAAAAAAAGGTAGGGGAGAAGGGGGGCACATTTCAATAATTTTTAGTATACAGTAAAAGCTTAACTAACCGGCATGCTCGGGAAACTCCGATTTCCGGATACTTGAAAAGTCCGGATAGTTGAGTGCGACGGGGAAAATGCGGGGGGGGGGAGGGGTCGATTGTAGCCTTTTTTTTTCTAAAGATTTTTTCAGCCAAATAATTTGTTTTTGTCATTTTGAAATGTGCATTAAATATAATTTTTAAGAATACTTCGATATCTTCCATAACATTGTATTTACATAATATATTATGAAGATTTTAATTTAACATTGATGATTTAAAAAAAAAATGATCTGTAGCCGAATTTTTACCATAAATATATTGATTGTAAAAATATAAAAATAACCGATGAAACTGAAAAATATTCTACTCAGAAAGCATAATAAAACTCTTTTAAGAGATCATGAACAAATCAGAGATTGAATATCAAAACTAATTATCTTTTAGAAAATCGCAAGGGTTATTGCACAATACGCGCGCCTCCAATTCTCCCTCACGTGATATTGCATAATCGTTTTTATCGATTCCGTCCCTTTACCTTTTTTCTGCCGATTTCGTTTTTAGGTCTTGTTTTTTGGCAAAAGGTGAAGATCTTTATTTATTTATTTGGTTCTCATTTTTGATTTTGAACCCCCGATAAAGCAACGTGTACGTCACAGTACTATATATATATATATTTTTTTTTTTCCTTCTACGCCCCTCCGTGCAGAGCGAACGTTACATTCCAGAAATAAATTGTCTGCATGAATGGAACGGAGCGTGCGCATGCTAAATTTTGGCGCGCAGATGTAAAACTTTTAGAAAACTCATTTTCTAATTTTTCTGGTTAGTTGAGCTTTCCGGATACTTGAATGCCGGATAATCGAGAGTTTACTGTAATTTCATTTTTGTAGAAAGCATATATTTTTTAATTCAGTATTTAGCACCATTAGTTACAACAGAATCTTAGGCAGCTAGTTAGTTTGTATCAGAGTTTCTGATCATAACTAAAAGATCAAATTATTTATTTCAAAGAATGACGAATTTTGTTGAAATGTGCCCCAACCATGGAACACTTTTCAATAGGGAATGGGTTACCTTTCAACAAATATATAACTACTTATTTCACTTAACTGAACATAAATTTCATTGAAATTTAACAAATGTATAGAGAGACGCAGTGCTCTATCAAAATTTATCTTTCTTTAGGTTAACTTAATTTTTCTGGTTTTCATTGTTTGTTCCAATCCTTTTGTGCTACTTTGAGTTTTGAATTAAATGACCCCATTATTCCGACAATTCATAAAAATCATTAATCCAGGCAATACGAGCCATATTATTTTCATCCTAACTACTTGAAGTGCTTAAGCCCAGGCATTTTGAATAATCATATGCAAGCTGTCATACTTGTTTGTAAGTGAGACCATAGTTCATATTTGAACTTTTAATAATATAATCACAAAGCATGCTTTCTTGATCAGTGGTGAAAACTTTTCAACTTATATACTTGGAGCTAAAGCAGTTTGATGAAGTATCCAATGTTATCATAAAGAGCAACTATTTTACTTTTTAAAAATCTATAAATGTAACGTAAAATAGCGCATTCCATATAAATCTGCAGCTGTTCTAAGAGAAATGTAACTTGAACTGCTTGCATAGCTTCTGAACTCTTTTTCTTCTAGCTTATTATGCTAATTTATATCGGTTCAAACCATCTTGCCCAAGTCTCAAACTTAATTAATACTTCCTTACTATGAGGGATACATTTCAGTAGTGTTGAAATATGCCTTTAGATGTTTGTTCAAATTTGTCCCACGTGAAGCCATTTAGTTTAAAGCATTATAACTCTTAAAAAAAAAAAAAAAAAAAAGGGAATTTCTAGCTGCCAATAGTATTGTTTAGATGCAGAAAATCTTAATTAATTTGGTGAATATATCCAACTTATTTCAATGAATAGGAAGTAAGAAAAATTCAGTGATGAAAAGAAATTTCAGCTTTTACTTAGCAGGTCAAAAAAACAGATCTCAATCCATAGCAAAGCACATGGTTTGAGAAATGGAATGAAGCCTACTGCCAAAAGATGTTCTCTTCTGAAACTTCATTAGCTACCTGTCAGCTGATCAAATAGCATTTCCAGTGAAAAATGAGTGTTGAAATGTACCTCCCTCTCCCTTACTTATGTGTTATAGTGCCCCCCCCCCCCCAGTTTACATGGGGAATTTCAGATTACACCAAGCAGATCACAGCTATGATGAAGTTTTGGCAAATATTTTACGGGTGTTTATAGGGGCCGCTATAACACATAAATAACAAAAAAAAGTACTGAGATGGAAAAATTTTTTAAAAAATTGTAACATGCAAATATTTTCAATAACTTAAAGAGAAGGTATGTTTCCCAAAGTAATATCCAAAATCTGTATGTAAATTGAAGTGGCTGATTTCAGAAATCTATTATTCCGTAGTATTTCAATAAAGTTTCAGGAGAAATTCCAAACAATACATGAAAATTATTTTTCAATGTATTTTTGAAATTATAAAAAATTAGGTATAAAAGTTCTTGAATCGATACAAGAAATATCTTTTGTATTTTCTATTAACAGTGATCAGTCTTACATTACAACTAATAGAAATCAAAGGAACAAATAATAATTGTTCTCAAAGGAAAGTACTGTGCTTCTTTGTCCTGGTTCTTTCAGAATTAGATGTAGAATATTTCATGGTTATTGCATTTCAATTCAATCAAATATATTTTTGCAAGTATGAGGACTACAACCGAGTCACATCTTTCAGATGGAACAAATTTCTAAATTTTATATATAGTACAGACTGTACAATTGCCAATATGAAATATGTTAAATTTTTCTCTGTTCTCAGTAATATTTCTTTTCTAAATTCATTTTGTTATACTAGTAAATGCTATGAGAAATCTTACTAAAACTCTTCTCGCAGATTCCACTGCTGTACCTTTCAAGAACACTGAATTTTAATTTTGAAATCGCCTAAGATTAAAGACAGCAAAAGAATGCTTTTCAAATATCAAAGTTAATTATGATCATTCTACAATTTGTAATTATCAATTATGTTTTTGAAATTTAAGAATATTTCTCTTATTATTTATAGTAATTTGAAATTATGAATATGCAAAATCAATCCAAAAGATGGAAATCTGTTTCTACTGAGCTAAAAATGAGTGTCCTAAAATGTTAATGTGCATACAATTAATGTTCAGGAATAAGAACACAAATTAATCTATAACTACAGTATTGTCATCTTACAGCAGCTTCAATGTTAAATTATAAGCTATAGAAAACACAACAGCTGCAAGATTTTCCTCATTTTTAATGGAATAATTCATTCTAACATTTGAGATATAAAACCTAATCAATTGTTGAAAATTTTCCCCTAAAAGATTTAAAGTGTGGCAAATAAACTGCTTTGGAATAAAAATTTAGCAATTTTTAAAGTCTTGTCTCATAAAATTATTTAACGAAAAAATTTCGTCTGATAAAACTACAGTATCGATTAAAAATATAAATATTACTAAAAAATGTATAGCGCTATCATACCGTTGCACTAAATAAACGGCAAAAGTAACTAAACAAATAGAATAATTTAAAACATCTAAATATTATTTATACTAAAAATTGTGGATATTGCACCACTGGAAAATAGGCATCATAAGATTAATAGCAATTATCAACTTTACAGATTAAAGCATTATTAATTTCTTAAACATTCGTTTATATTAACAATTACTATTCCCCCCCACCCCCTCGAAATAACATTTAGTAACATCTTCAAAACATTTGACAGGAATGCAGCACCTATACCGAAAGTAAACATATCCAGGAACTTCGCATGTCACTTAATTCAATGAAAACAAGTAACAATAAAAAAATTTTTTAAATGCCTTAATTACCTCGAGCCATGATAATTCATTAAAAATAAGTCACTTTTAAGAAAACATATGCAAAGTTTCATGAGACAAGAAGAAATTTAAAAAAGCAGCTTTGTTTATAAATACAGCAACCCTTGTTAACAGATTCGGTCACAGGTATTCGACATGATAAAAAAAATGAGAAATGATGATGCTCAACCATTCACTTCTGATTTTTTTACCTTGATAAATACCTAAAGTTATCTTGTTAGAAATAACTACTTCGGAAATCAGTAAATATTCAGTTGTTTTCTTTTATTCTGGAAGGCATATTGATGAGTTAATTCTAGAATGTCTCTGCTGCTTTTAATATTTTAAATGCGATGCTTATTCAAAAAGAATGCAAGAGAATCTCATGGAATTATTCCAAAATATATTGATCTTAAACTAAGCTGAAATTTGTATATTCAAAAATTTCTTGGACTTGAACCATTTTGCTGTTATCAGCTTTGTGGCTGCTCAACTCAGAAAAGTGTTTCGTTCTTTCCGTTCCGTTTTGGTCTGCTGAAGTCTTCGACGAATTATTTTTTGTATTTGTATTTATCAGCCCTTTATAAACAAACAAAAACTTAAGCTGAATATTTTGTTGGAACTAATTTATAAATTTTATAATGTTATGAGTTGTCATATTTCCTGAAGTGGGTGGTATTTTAAAGAGCTGCAATTCCTGGTCACTTTTCAGATAAATCGAAAGAAATTAAATTTGTACACATGATTCGATGACAGTACAAGACGTTTGTGAAAAAGTAAGTTGGTTTGATAGTAATAAAATATAAATCGTTCTCTTTATAATAAGTTTCACCTGTTCTCTCAATGGGTTGAAAAATAATACAAGTTTGTCAGCTTTATTTTCTTAATTGAAAAATTAGGTAAAATTGATTTCCGATATAATTTTGCATTTAATTTCAGTATTGGCTGGTCTATGAATGAAAATTTTCCTTAGACAATTTAAGTTAAACTCTGTTTTTCAGAAGAAAAAAAAACCCTGTCAGTTTGTTAATTAACCTGTTTGTTAGTTGTGCAATATAAGAGCCATTTAAATTGTTCTTTTTGGCTTAATGGTGTGATATATGTACTATACTTTTTCCAAAAATTAGTAGACTGTACAGTTTTCAAAATTACAAAATAACTTGTGATTGGGTTCAAAAAGTTTTTAAGTAATAGGCTTTCAACATTTAGTTTTTACAGAATTGTAAACGGAACATCTTTTTTAAAATCATATCAAAAATTATTTTATCTTTTTATATGAATAGTTAACAATTGTTTCAACATTATTAAGTATCTCAGTCAATCATTTAAAACATTACTGAAATGTCCTAGTTTTTTAAAGTAGATGCGAAAATAAATGTTATATTTGTATCTTTTCTTTTCTGACCAAATTAAGTAACTTACAGATGTTATGCTGGCAAACTTAAACATTAACCATAGAAATTAATCTTGAAATTGCATTATTTTGTTATAATAAATAATAGTTAGAATTTTAGATAAAAGTGATGGAGACATGGATTATTGGTCTGTAAAGATTTTGTCTAAATAGCAGTATATGAATTAACATTTCATGAAATATATGTTTGTTCTTCATTAATTAGTGACAAAATTAGTTTAATTCTAGATTTTAATGTGAATTATCATTTTCCCATTTTTTTTACTATATTAGATTAAAATAATTTATTTCTTATATATCATCACAGTATATCTAAATTAAAATTATCTTAAATGTTTAGTTATATCTGCTTTTATATTTAGTTATATTTACACAGTTTTGTCCCTATTTGTCAGTCTACTGAGTTTATGCCCCCCACACTATTATAATAAATTAATTTTGTTATGCAGTACGCTCCATTGGTTTGACAAGGTTCTGACATTTTCACTGAAAATGAGGTTTTTAGTTTATACTTTTATTCTAAGTTAGATCTGCATGGAGAATTGACTACCTGAATTCTAGTGGTAAATAAACTAACTACTAATGTGCCACAGTTCTATCACTGCAGACAATATTGAAACTTTTCAGTTTAACAAGGTTTTATCTGATTTTATTATGTCTACTGATCAGCTGTGTCATTATTCAAGCAGGCTGTGGTTGTTTGTTTGGGCTTTAACAGGGATTTGTGTTCATTATAAAAGTTTCATGCACTGTTTCACAATAGAATAAAGTTAAATTCTTTATCATAGCAACATGGAAAGTGAGTTGTGCAAGCTAGAAAGTTTGCCTGATTTATCCAGCGACACAGACAGTGGAAATCAAGAAGGAAGTCCTTTAGCCCCCTATTATTGATCACTGGGGTAATTCCTGATCATTGTCATTTCTTCTTGTAAATATCAGAAATAGCTAATAATATAATTTAACTCTTTTAAATGACAGTTCATATTTATTAACTGTAATTGCTATAAAACATATTTTAATTGTAGCCACACTGGGTTTTTTCCCAACTGTAAGCAACAAAAAAAGTGTTCCGATTCGCATCATTTCTAATTTGTCTTAACTTTCTGGTATATTGAGTCTATATCTGCAGAAGTTTTAAGTGATAATTTCTAAGCTTATTAAATTAACCTGATAAATATAGTGAGAAACTATAAACCTAAAAAAGATATTAAGTTTCTAGAATTCAAAATTAATGAAGCTGTTCCAAAGATTGAAAATGAGTTTCAGTGTGAGAGCTGCTACTATAGCTGTTGAAATTCCCATTTCAACTTTATGAACACTCACTTAATAAAGTTAAAGAATCCATCACAGTACTAAAACATTTAGGAGCTGTTTCCTATATTCCTGCAGAACATGAGAATGAGTTGGCTGCTTGCCTAAAGAGTGTGGCAAGATGTGGAATAGAAAGAAATATAAATAACTATTTCTTATTTTGTAATTAAAAATATAGAAGGTACAAATAGGAATCAGCCGTGCATTTACAAAAATATTGTCGCTTCAAAGATTATATGCCTGCGGAAGATTGGACGAGTTCATTTATGCATAGGCATAATCTACGATAAAAAAGCCCATTATTCTCAAAAGATTCCAAATTTATAATTGAAAAATAAATGCCAAATATATTTTTTATCGTTCTATATCCTTAAATGGAACTGACCCATTCACTGTTGATTAAGCAGTAATAAACAGTGCATATAAATGTTAAAAATTGTGCAAAGATTTTTGGAAAACTTAAAGTGTTAATTTTTGTTGTTTTTTTCCAAATAAATCATCTTATCACCTGCTTAACTATGTTTTGTTGGCTTATTTATTTGATCTAATTTATTATTTGTTAATTACTATTGTGTAACCATTTTTAAAATGCCTCTTCACTAAAAAAAAAATAGGTGATCAGGAATTACCCCGATCCAGGGGCGATTTCTGATCACTTAAAATTTAAAACGTTTTAAATTCTATTTTAATTTTCAAAGAAAAGAAGGCTGCATAGGACTCATTTCCTAAGTCATCAAACTTTCACCAAAAATTAAAATTCTACCTATAACAGTTTTTTTCACAAAATGGATGTTTACATTTTTTTATCAGGAATTACCCCAGGTCGCCCTATCTTTATGCCTGTTTCAACTGATAATCCACACATTTCAAGGAAAGAACATTATTTTCAATCCTGGCATTCAGTTGGTTCAGAAGATTTTGTGTCATAAGAGAAAATGTTTAAATATGTTTGAATGTATTTATTTTAATTTCATATGATCAAATCAAATGACCCAGGAAAGCATTTATGTTATAGTGTGAGTTCCTACCCTGTTTGAAATGAAAACATGCATTTACCATGAACTTGATAATGTTTTTCAGGCATTATTCCTAGATAGTATGCTAGATCATTTTATTGTGATTATTTTGTTGTTTGTTATAAAATTAAAGCCTTATCTTGTTCTTATGCCATAAAACTCAATAACAATAAGAGCTTGCTTTTTTTTTCTAATAAAAATTTGAGTACTTTTCCATTAGCAGGGAACCAAAGCTAATGTGGCAAAGTTGAACTCGCTAAGGTGGTGATGACTGGTTCCATGCTGCTAACAAATTGAACCAGCGCTAACACGACAAGGTCACTAATATGCCACCATCGTGGTAGCTGGTTCCCTATTAACAGAAAAGTACCAAAATTTGTTTTAAACCAATAATGCTATAATAAATTTAAAACATTTTTTTAACAGTCATGGAGATGCTGAATCGCATTAAAAGCACTGTTTCTAACTTCAGTACAGTGCTGCCTGGCAATCCTGTAACCCGTGAATATGAAATTGTTGAGCATGTAGCAAGTGCTGGCCCTGCACTCTTATGGAAAGTTTATAAAGGCATAAAAAAATCTACCAAAGAAGTAATTATTGCAATTTATATTATTTTTAAATCAACATGAAAGCTAAAAAAAAATATTTAATGAAATCAAAATTTTTCATTGAGTTTTGCCTTCCAAGATCATTTTTTATTTAAAAATAATTTATTTGAATTTTATCCAAGTTTTGCTACTGTTCTGAAAATTATTTAGAGCTTGTGGATTGCCAATGCATCTACAGAAAGGTCTTTCTCAAGATAGAAAATAATAAAAAAATTAAGATCCAGAACAATTTACCTCTTTAGCCATTTTATCTATCGAATCCGAAGTAACAAAAAAAAAAAACCTATCAATAAATTTGCTTTAAAACATGTCAGAAAATGAAGTGTAAATCACTTATTGTTAACCTTATTCTAATAAGTTGCATATTAAATTGTATTTTCTTAGTTTATGAAGGAATTATTTTTATTTGATATATTAAAGACTTTATGTGTGATTTCAATATCTATATATTTAAAATAATTTTGTAAAAAATCCTTCACTGTGTCCGGCAGCCTCAACCACTCTACCGATTTTGACAATTTTTTTTCATTTGAAAGGTTATTATGTCTAGATATGTCATCAAGGATCTCCTGCTCCCCACCCCATTTTCGAATGAAGTCGAAAAACTCTTTCCCACTGTACATTCTCTATGGGGAAAAACCTTTGGACAGTTCGCCAGCAGCAGCAACCACCCAACGGATATTTACAATTTTTTTGTGAATTTAAAGGTTATGATGTCTAGGTATGTCATCATTGGTCACCTGCTCCGCACCCCACCCCCCGTTTTTGAACAAAATAGAAGAAACACTTCTCCACCATATATTCTCTATATGTTTTTTTGATTGTGGGAGGCAGGCAACCCTTGATGTCATATCTAGACGTCGTAAGTTTTCATATAAAATAAAAATTGTCAAAATCGACTAGGTGGTTGGGGCTGGGGAATTTCTACAAGGTTTACCCAAAGATAATGAACAGAGGAGAAGTGTTTTTTCGATTTCGTTCAAAAATGGGGTGGGTTGATAGGCGACCCTTGATGACATATCTAGATATCATAAGCTTTCATATAAAATAAAAATTGTCAAAATTGGTTAGGTGGTTGGGGCTGGGGAATCTCTGAGGGTTTTATCATATTATTTTAAATACAGTAGAACCCCGATTATCCAACGTAATTGGGACCGAACCTACATCGGATAATAGAGAATTTTTCAATAATCATTTAGTTTAATATGTAACATTGTTATGGAACTCCTATTATGACTATTTAAACTGCTAAATAAATATCTAAATTCAAATTATACATGAAAATTTATTTTGAAACAAAAAACACAGTAGAAAAAGAGAAACAATTACTCACTAGAATTTTGGAAAGTCCCAACTACGCATATCACCTTTTTTCCGGAATAGAATCATCCACGAAGGGTAGGCACGCCAATCGTAAGCATTTAACGAAAATATGACATTGATTTCTCCTCCCCCTTTTGAAATTCTACAACTGTGAAAATTTCTGTTTGTGAAACGATGACAAAAAAGTTTTTGTTCCCTGCGCTTTCTTGCAATCAGAGGGTGCAATAGTATTCAATTGTTGTGGCACTTGGCAATACGACATTCCAAATTTCGAAATGGGGAATGTTTTTGTTTAGAAGAGGGACATGTGTACAGGGGATGGCAGGAGAGCTAATTTCAAAAGAATTCTAAGAAAGGGGAACCAAAATATTTATCTGTACTCATAGTTCGGAAAGAACTTCTGCATACACAAGGAATGTGAAAGTAAAAAAAAAGAAAGCTTTAAAAAATGAATTTTGGTTAACAGAAAGTGTCGTTTAAAAGAGTTTCGGATAATAGATGCTGAAAAAAAGTCAGGAAACCGACATCGGTTAACAGAGAGTTCCGGTTAAACGAGGGTCAGATAATCGAGTTTCTACTGTATATAGATCCCAGCAGTTCCATCACAATGGCGTGTCAAAAATATTATAAAAAACCTATTGTAGGTGATGGAAACTATTTAGTTAGGGCGATTTCATTCTGTATTTATGGATCTGAAGACTTATGCCAAAATTCATGAAAAATTTATACAAAACATTACAACTAGATGAGGTTTATTGAAAGATTTTACAATTTTAAATGAATCTGTTGTCTACAAAGAATATGAAATCAACTATGGTTTTATGGTCTGTTTTGCTGAACTGGAAAAAAAGTAGTGGCTGAAAGCCTTGAAGCAGAGAGGTGGCAGGGATAGTGCTGAGCAAAGTGGGTGATGGCCGCGAACCTGCCCGGAGAGCGACGAGAGAGGCTAGTTAACTTTCTAAAAATAATTTAATTATTTATCACTTTCATGTATTCCTGAAGTCCTTACTCTACCAAATCATGCAATGTAATAAGTAGCAAAATACAATAAATTATTGTATCATAAGATTTGTTTCGAGGTTTTGGTTTTATTCGGGCTGGCCCTGGATGAAACCAATCTTTGTATGAATGCTTGACAGTCCCTAACACTTTAAGGTCTGCTGTAATGGTCAGGGACTCCTGACAGCACTTCATCTGTGTATTATGGCCTTTCCTCAAACCTGGCCATGTGTCCAAAACTGGCCTTCTCTGCCATTAAATGCAAATCATATGAGCTCCCAAACTGTCTAGCTATAGTAATAGAGTTTAGAGTTAAGATTAATGCTGTTTTTTGATGTGCCTATCTTATTGAGTAAGGAATTGTTACATTATATTGTCTAAAAAATTTTGTAACCAAATGCTTTCAAACCTGGAAGTAAAACAAGTATTTGCGAGAAAATTTTGTAATAATTATCTGAATTTCACTTGTAATTATTTATATTACAGGAGGGTGCCGTTTTTGTGTTGGAAAAGAAATTATTAGATAGATATTCCAAACATGAGCGTGAAACTATATTAACAATTTTGAAAAATGGCATTGCAAGGTTAACGAGACTTAGGCATCCTAGCATACTGACAGTCCAGCAAGCATTAGAAGAATCTAGGTGAGATTTATAATCTGATGCTTACCTAACTTAATTGATTAATGAGAAAATATTTTTTAACATCTCTTTTATTTCTTATTTTTATTTCACAAGAACATCAGTATTACAATAGGTCTCAACTCTTATTTACTGATACCGGTGGTGAGTCCAGGGTGTGGGTGCTGAGGTATAAAAAATTTTGTATCTTCGTAACCTTATGGTTTATGTAAACCAAACCACTTCAACTTTACAGACTTAACTCACTCACAATAAGAATCATAAAGAACACTACAATACTTTCAATAGTTTAATAAAAAACACAATGAAATAACTAGCAAAAACATGTTTTTAATCGCATCTGCGCTTCAAATACAAATGGAATGATTTCAAAAGTGGGAAAATTTTCGAGCCTGTCAAAAGC
>BGPR01019405.1:0-29342 GCA_013235015.1 Araneus ventricosus
GGTGCTTTTGGACTCCACGTAATGTTTGCATCCAATTATATCGTCTATGAATGAATTTCAGCTTATATCGTCTATCAATGAAATTTAGCTTATAATTTTAACTCTATGAAAATTCCAAGAAGAGTTACGAAGTAATGACACGACCGTTAAGAGGGTGATTATTCCTTTCAAATTCTCTACATCCCCCATCTTATTCGGAAATGCATAACAAACCCATAGCTGAAACTCAAATCTGATATCCCCTTTCAGAATCATATATAAAGACGCAGACTGCTTCCGAGTTTCCAATTGATACTTCCTCCCCAAAGTATTCTTCCTCGACTGTCTCATCCCCAGGGCGACACGGCTCTCTTAAAGAAGTCCCCAGCAATTGCGATAACTTCGGCCACCAGAAGAACTTGAAGTGTGTTGGTTTTGTTCGTTCCCGATCGTATATAAACACACTTGTGAAGTCAGCAAGCGACTCTTTCCTCACAACAAGTGACGTAACTGAAATCTCAAGTGGCTCCCGCAGTCCTACTCGCCAGGCTGTTATCTGCTCGTATCGAGTTGCTCTTGGGAAGAGCAAAAGCGCTGAAATTTTCTGGAGTGCAGCTATAACAATAATTTGACGGAGATAACGCTCAAAAAATAAATACATGTTTGTTGACAGTGTAGAAACGCCGTGTGGGATACGTTTTCTGGACTTTTTGTTCCGGCGTCCGGTCTCTTAAGTGAGTATCTCAGATATTGTTTGCTATTAAGCGTCATGTAAATGTTTTATCCGTTTAAGACCGGACGTATTTTTGTAACCAATGGATTAAACGCCGACTGCAACTCATAAATGGATGATATCTGCTATCTAATGAGAAAAATAGATCTGTAGAGATTCTGGAAACAAGAAAAATAATTTCTTTCAGCATTTGCTGCATACTACTAATCAGGAAGCAGAATTATAAGCTAATGTCTAAACCGGACGATCGTGCGGGCTTGGTCTTAAAGGGTTATAAAACGGTAATGGATTTAGTAATTTAATGCTTTATTTATTTTGAAATGTGAGATATACTTTTTTTATATCCTTCTTATCGCAATGGAAAAGGGACTTTTCATATAATTCCTGAATTCGATTTTTTTATGTTTTTGTAATAGTACGAGGGTAAGTTATTAAGTAAGACACAAAAGGTAAGAAAAAAGTAATTTACCATGATAACCACTTTGAAACAATTTTATTCTTCAACATAATCTCCAGCAATGTTGATGAACTTATCCCATCGTTTTATCATCGACCCAATTCCGGCTGCATAAAATTCTTTGGGTTGCTGTGTCATCTACAGTAGGACTTCGTGTTGAATGTCGTCATCATCTCATCGTCATCGTCAGGTGAAAATCGCTTGGGGATAAGTCTGAGCTGTAAAGGTGGATGCTGTAGCATTGACCAACCAGGCTTTTCCCCAAGCGATTTTCATCTGTTTGGTTCACAACATCTTGGAGGCAAACACTTTGCAGGTGATGACGACGTTCAACACGAAGTCCTACTGTGGATGAGACAACAACCCAAAGAATTTTATGCAGCTGGAATTGGGGCGTTGCTGAAATGATGGGATAAGTGCAACAACATTGGTGGAGATTATGTTGAAAAATAAAATTGTTTCCAAGTGTTTATCATGGTAAATTATTTTTTCTTATGCTTTGTGTCTTACTTAATGGCTTACCGTCGTAGAATAGTGTTTTCTTTGTTTGAATTTTGGGCTTACTAGAGCTGGTTTTGGGTTTCCATATGTGCCGAACAAATGGTTAATTAACTAAAAGTGCATATAGATTAAGAAAATTCAGGTGAATAATTGTTTCATTCACTGACTAAATCGAAGTTAAAAATTACAAATAAATGCAAAGAAATGGATAAAATTTAGACAAACAATAAAGACCTAAAAATCATATAAGAAAGCTGCTAAAAGTACCTTCTATCAGATAATATTGTATAAAGATGAAATTATGTTATATAAATAACATAATTTTATATAATAATAATTTTTCATAATTTCTTTGTTCTCATAAGCTCTGCAATAATTATGCGCTTTAAATTTAAATAATATTTTTTTTCTGTACTGACTGGAATTCGTTTCCATAATTGAGACACTTTTTAATGGAGACAAATAAATAATTATCCAACTGTGACTGCATAAATGCTGAATATTCTTGTGTCACACTTGGTTAATTATTTATCTGTCTCTATTTCAAAGTGCTTCAATTATGCAGACATAATTGTGACACTTTGCATTATATTAAAGGAATTAAGTAAAGTGCATAAAAAGTGAATAAACCGCAAATTAAACATATTTCTGGACTGCTGTTGAAGTTATACTTTAGCTCTTTAATACCGAGGCGACATTTTTTCTTCTAGCCCTTATAAAACCGGGAGTTTTTGACACGACATGAATTGGACTCTTCTGACCTAGGTGGTCATTTACCCCAACACCCCACCCTCTGCTATAGCCTTCCCTTAAGGCGCATGGAAATGGGTTGTGGTTGACAAGGATAATTGGACTCCCTACCGCGCTTATCTCCTAAGAGATCTCAGAACCTTAGTTCTCCTCTTAAAGACGCCTATCACCTCATACCGGCTTTCGTCGTTGTTAAGAGAAATGTTTTAGACCGCCCGGGTCCGCCCCGCTTGGTGAGAGGGTTAACCAATATAACTTGGAAAAAGATTCGTTGGCAATCGCTTCCTCGGCTGAACTGATTATGTATTTAGTAGTTGAAAAGAACCTTAGCAAAATATTTTTCAATTCCTACTATTAGTTCACACTCTCCCTATATATATTTATTTATATATCTTGTTCAAATTTTCAATCGTTAATAAAATACTTCTTATTCATCCACTCAAGTTCAAATACATTTTTTAAAACTTGTAGTGGATGACACGTGATGTTAATACAGTTTTTTCGAGTATGAATTCATTAATTAAATTTAATTAATTAATTTTAGTTTTATATAGGAGAAAAAAAATTCTAAAATAAAATTTTTCTTTGTTAACCTAAGTAGAAATTTACTTAAAATTTTTTTTATATTGCTTGTTATTTAAAAAATAGAAAAATTAGCTATACATAATTCAAGTAAATGGATATAATTACTTTTTATTATTAATCTTAAGAATTTCAGAAGTACTTAAATAAGGCGAAAGCAAGAAATGATATAAAAAAAACAGCACATATGAGAGTTTTGGAAATAAATAACTTTTCCTTATTAAGCAAAGAAATTGCATTAATGGATACAGGATGATTGAAAAATCAAGCAAAAAGCCGCTTTCAATATTTAGTTTTACTTTTGTGAAAACACTGTGTTGTATGTAAATTGATCACAACTAATAAATACCGAACAATGCTTCAAAAATCTATATATTAAGCATATTTGATAAGAAAATAAACATGAACTATTTGCTAATCTCCATTCTTGTCATTGTTCAGAGAATTAAATTCCTTGAAGTCTACGAAGCATATTAAAAAAACAGAATTCCTACTTTTTAAAAAAATGTTAATTCACATTATATAATGCTGCCTTGTTAGCAATTTTCTAATCCGGACAAAAAAAAATCATTAAAGCAGATATGTTATCATTCTATTCATTAATTACTTTTAAATACAAATTATCTCTCTATCAAAAATATGGGTTAATTTAATTAAATATGTATTTCTATGTTTTCTGTTTGAAAGATAGCGACCACATTTGTCTGCAGTTTTAAAATCTAATTCTCTAATGATTTCTTTTCCCTTGACACATAGTCTTGGAGTTACGAAATTGCGTATTTCTTTTTTATCATCTGCAACAAGTACGAATTTATGTTATAAATATATAATGATATGAAACTAAATCATGTTCCTTGCAAGAGTGACATAAATTAATTAGTTATATATGAAAAGCAGATGAATTCTCCAAAGCTGATTTTTATATGTTCTATTAGTTAACTAAGGAATTTGAATTTGTAGAATAACTTGGTGTTTCGACGTTCTGAAATTTTGGATCAGCAGCTTCAAATTGAAAAAAGAGTATAAAATGCTTTCGAGACAAATCTTAAATATCATAGTTTAATAATTTGAGTATAGAATTAATAATTTAATCACTTTCATTTTGAATTATTTTATAACTTCAATACTGAGACACAATTAAAAAGTGAAATGACATATTGATTTGAATTGTGATCGCAGCTTCGGGCGTAGGCCTATGCTAATAAAATTTAAATAATAAAATCTTTAAACGAGTCAAAGGTTTATTAAATTTAATTGAAGTTAAATATTTGCTTATTTGTATGAAATATAGACTAAAGAGAAAATCATATAATGTGCTTCTCGTAACTGCAATAGAATTGCAGAGAAACGTCTATTTGTTGATTATGTCACAAAGAACATCAATTATTTTCTCCGTTTCATTGTCTTATACATCTATAATAGAGAGTCCAGAAATGTCTGTAACGCTGGGCGGAGCTTAAAATAACCGCGCCCCTTTTGTCTGCGTCTTTATTGAACGAGCGAATCGGATGATTGTATAAGAATATACCTCAGATTTCAACAATGGTAGAGAAACACCCAATTAAATATTTGTTTAAACAATGAAACTGGATTGAATTGCGTTTCAACAATGAAAAGTATTGTTGTAATTTATGACAAAAATATTTTTATATATAATGCTGGGCGGAGCTTAAAATAACCCCCGCCCAATTTGTCTGAGTCATTGAACGAGCAAATCGGATGATTATCTGAGACCTCATTGTTCCTTAGCTTTCAACAATGGAAGAGAAACACGCAATAAAATATTTGTTTAAACAATGAAACTGGGTTGAATTTGTTTCAACAATGAAAAGGATTGTTGTAAATTATGTCAAAAAATGTGCATGAGATTTTAAATTATATCTTTTATGAGTAAATCTGTTACAATCAGTTCCGAGATATGGTTGACAAGCTAAAAGCCCGTCTTAGACGGGCACAAATTTTCTAGTATATTAATAGTAATTCAAGGGTTTTGTATAGAAACAAATTGAGCTGGAACCGCTAGATAAGTTAGATAATAGAAAATTTCAGCTCCGTTTCTTTTCCACCTGCACGGATTTATCCGTGAGAAACATTTTTGTCAAAATTATTTATTTCCATTATTCAATCGGCACCATCCATTTTTAGTTTATATAATGTCACACTTGACCTGCTTAATCAGGTTCTCTCTATAACGCTTTTGGCATATTAGGCCATCTTCTTTCTATTGTCTCTTTTCGAAGTAATCGACATTTTTTATTATAGCGATGGATAGATTTATTGACGTGGATGAATCATTATTTGCAATTGATGCAATGTATGGCGAGAAAAGACATTGAGATGGATTGTGCGCAAAGTTGATTGGCTGGATGGGGTATTATGCACGATTTGTTCTCATAAATCTCATTCACCTAACCGATTTTCAAATATTCTAAATTTTTATTGTCAAAAAAAATTGTGCCCTAAATATCTGACTTCCAAGTTATGAAAGAGAATTTACGCTATATTTCGCTCATGCTCAGTAAAAAGATATTTAATACAAATGATCATTTTTCCTGAAATGTTTAGATTACATATTGTCAACTATTCTGCAAGTTTCGTACAGTTGAATGGGAAACTGTGCATGTTATAAGCAAAAGACATGCGTAAAAATTTGGTGTTTTTTAAGAAAACTTTTATATCTTCCCGAATATTTATTCAAAACTTACGAAAATGCCTATTATGCACGTCAAATATAACAATTGTTCAAAGTTTTAACTCATTATCAGCTTCCTGTGAAACCGGGTAGCCCAAAATAATATTTGTTTCATGAATTTGTAGACGGTTCCCTAAATGCTCTCGTGATTGAATCTTCACTGTCAAATGTGAGTTCAAGCCTGATGTTTACATGTTCAAAATTCTAAGAAAATCTATGGAGGTATTCGGGAGAAATTTAAAAAAAACCATGAAAATTCTAAAGTGTCCATATAAATTTGGCTACTCATTGTAATTACATAAAAGTATTCGAAAATGTTGTCTTCATTTATTTACATTTCTCACAAACTGAACAGAATCGAATGCAATTTTTGTTAGTAACAAAAATATATTCATTAGTGGAGATAAATTTTTCCCGACAGAATTGTACATTTCAGTTTCGAGAATAATGCGTCAAAAAGAAATTTTCATTAAGAATATTATATACAAGTCATTTATAATAGTGCAGATATGAAAAACAGTATAATGAAAACGCTGCATTCGAAGATCCTGTCTACAAATTTTACGCTATTTCAAGCTGAAGGTTAGATTCTTCCGAAACTACAATTGATAACAAAAATTCATTCATCAGTATAAGGTAATTTCTACTAAAAGTTAATCACCATCATGTCACAAAGCATAATGTCACTGCAATTTGCTTCGGATGAAATTGCACGTTACGTAAAAGATTAGTTCCATTTCTCCAAGGAAAAATAAACCGTAATGATGTTTTCACGTGTTTGAAAATGAGTACCAGAGGGCGTGTGTTTTGGTCACAGCGTAAACGGAAATACGTCGGTTAGGGTAATTGGATTAACTTTCAGTTCACCTTTGGTTATTTCTGTTATGTGATGTTCTGTTATGTGAAATGTTCTAAAAATATATCACGGGTGCGTTTTCATTAATAGTCTTTCATTTTCGATTTGTATATTATTTTTCATTCAGTGACAAATAATAGCTACCATTGATATGAAAAATCCCCTGGAGATTTTTCATATAGAATGTTCTTCATGAATGTGTCATAAGACCAAAAATGTTACGGAAAAGCAAACCACATGAGTAGACACACTGTTGCCTTGGAAACAAACACAAAATGTCACGACACACTAATATTTAACTAACATTTAATATTATTCAGCAAAATACTAATATTTTATAATTATTTGCGATGCGAAAAACACGATGAAGAATCCAATTAATTTTTTAGTTCCTGATTGAAATGTATGATTATTGATTGTAAAACATTTTATCGTTGACATTCATTTTTTTCTTTCTATTTTTAATGATTGTTATTTTTCGTCTATTGTTTATGTCAGTGTTAAGCAGAAACTTTCTTTTAGTCAAATCTTTTTTTCTTAGTTCACATTTTTACGAACATCACAGATATTCTAAATTTTATCTTATTATTTTGTAGTTACATAGAAAATCAATTCCTTTAGAGATAGTTAATTGATGAAATGTTCGTTAAAAAAACCCTTCAAAACAGATTTCTTAATTCGTGAATCATACATACCTTGGGCATGTATCACAGGTTTGTTGGTATTTTAATACGATTAGATGTTTATTTAGGCGTTCAATGTTTACTTACACGTATTATAACTAGAATTTATTGGACTTGCAATAATTTTTGAAATCACTTTTATTACATTTAAGTAACATCCATTACTACAGCCAATTTTAGAGAAATAAACTTAAATGAAATTAAGGGAAGTTAGTACCTACAACTATACAGCCAATGTTAAATTGACCATTTTCTATGTATCTTTTTTTATCAATCTGTCATAGATACATGTTCGAAATTTTTTTATACAGTTTCAGCTGACATTTATCTCTATACTGAGTGAAAATCTTACATAAATATAGCTTGGTTTGTTTAAAAAATGTTTTTAACTGAATATAACTATAAATTTTTCAAAAAGTGCCGTTTTCTAACACGAGATCAGCACTATTAAGTATTATTTTTGGAATATGAGAAAAACATTTCACATCAGTATATACATTTATATGTATAGAATAGGTGGTAAAAATCTTAATAGCATATATAAGGTAGATTTTGAGAAGAAGTTACACGCAGTTCAAAAATACCATTTTGAGATAATTCGAGTTAAAGGTAAAAATTTTGCGTTACATTAATCTGTTTACATTTTTCTAAAGTTTATTTTAACTTACTTATAAAAAGTACTTATAAGAGCAAACGACCTATATCGTTAGAAATATCTTGGAATGGATATTTCAAATATATAAAAAACAAAAAATCGAATTTGTGAGAGTATATAGACTACTGACTCCCCTTAAAATAAAATCGTCAATTAATCAATATTTTTCAATATTACTTAAATATTACTAATTCCTTAATTACCAATCTTTGATTCTTTGTTGCCACATGGAAAAAAATAAAATCTCTTTTATATGAAGATATACTCATTATTACATAGTAATTTATATTTTTATGACAATTTATTAGTTATTTATATCTAATCAAGACTCATTCTTACAGGTGTTACAGCCAAACAGATGAATGCTGCAAAGCTACCCATGAAACCACCAATATATCCCAAACCATCCTATTCATTCTCAAAGAGCTCTGGACTCTCCATCGTTCAACCAGCGGCTTTGCTAAACGGAAAGCAGTTTGTTGTTGAACCGGTAACTACTCGCAATGTCACCACTCAAGTCGGGCAAACAACCTACCTCCACTGCATTGTAGATAAGCTTGAAGATAAAACGGTGGGTGGTCTGCAACGTCAGGTAAACCAGCATGTTCCTGAGGAGCTTGCTTGATCCTTCCTTCTATCCTACTAATCCTTCTAACTATTCTCATTCTCTCAAATGGACAACATTCTAAGCTGAACCTAAAGCTTATAGATTTCATTTTTCCTTGGCGGCATCTCTAGCTTCCAATTTAAGGTGACCAAGGACCTTCAAATGGACAACATTCTAAGCTGAACTTAAAGCTTATAGATTTCATTTTTCCTTGGCGGCAGCTTTAGCTTCCAATTTAAGGTGACCAAAGACCTTCAAATTCATTTTTTTTCAACTAATCAATTTGAAATTTCGCAAGCGTTAATAAGAGCACTATATAAAAGAACACACAAAATTTCAATGCAATATCTATCCTATTAAAATTCGAAGGTAAACAAACGTATATATGTATGTCCTTCTATCTTCTCATGAACCGCCGAATGGAGAAGCGCGCGGAAAGTACCAAAAGATGGGGAATAATTCAAGGAATCCATTTCGGCCATTTAAATATCGAAATTTTAATTAGTGAAAAAGATATTAATTAAAAACTAATTTACAACAATACTTTTCATTGTTTTGGATAACAATATTTTTCATTGTTATAGCGCAATTCAAAATTTATTTTATTGTTGAAGTCATTTATTTTAAAGAACATTAATAAAAAATAATAAAAGTGACGCTGACAGAAATAAAAAAAATGTATTGTTGCAATATGGAAACCTGAACAATGCAACAAGTCAGTGTGGATAGAGTTTTGTGTGGGTTTTGGTAATTGATATAAAGAAACAGGGAAAATTAAATCGCTCATATAGGATTTTTACTAAAACTATTGTTTTCTATGAGGTTTCACTTTTAGATTTCATGTACTCAGTGCATCTTGCTTCATGTGCATATAAACTGGAGGCGGGCATATGAAAAAATAAGGATTCCAATCAACGCTGGGTTATCTCATTCCTTCCGTACTAAAGTCAGACAAAAATATTTCCGGAATCGTAATTTTACAAAATAAAGATTATTTTTGCGATTTTTTAAAAGTATATTTTGAAGCCTTTACGTGGACGGAATGATTGAACCTCTCTTTTCTCCTTATTTATTTAGGAGAGAATGTTGGGCATGTGTCACATGACCTCACTTTTTCTCTCCGTCAAGGAATGACGCATTATTCGAGATAGCCCGTGCAACGCCGGGTCACGTAGCTAGTCCGAAGGTAAACAAACGTATGTATCTATGTCCGGCTATCTTCTCAAGAATCGCTGAACGGAGAAGCGCGCGGAAAGTACAAAAAAGATGGGGAATAATTCAAAGAATCCATTTTGACCATTGAAATTCCGAAATTTTAATTAGTAATAAAGATATTAATTAAAAACTAATTTGCAACAATACTTTTCATTGTTGCAGCGCAATTCCAACCGATTTCATTGTTTAAACAAATATTTCATTGCATGTTTCTCTTTTATTGTTAAAAACTCCAACAATGCAATATGGAACCCTCAACAATGCAATGTGGATGGCGTTTCGTGCGGGTTTGGTAATTAATATAAAGAAACAGGGTAAATTAAATCGATCAAATAGGGTTTTTTTACTAAAAATGTTTTTTCCTTGAGATTTAACTTTGAAATTTCATGTATGTAGTGCATCTTGCTTCATGCGTTTATAAACTGGATGCCGGCAAATGAAAAAAATATGGAACCCCAGCACTCGTTGGTCATGTGACCTCACTTCTTCTCTCCTCCAGGGAATGACGCATTATTCGAGATAGCCCGTGCATCGCCGGGCCATGCAGCTAGTATTAATTAATTTCTGAGTTACGGGTACAAACATAATTTCCAATAACTATTAATGGCCTTTATGATAAATGTTACAGGCACTTCAATTTTTGTTCAAATTCCATGACATTTTATGTACGTATAAAAACATATACGGAGAATAATTTTTGGCATTCATATAAGTTATTTAGTAATTAAATTGTAAATATTTTCTTCCATGTCAAATATTAGGCATATTTTTTTGCAAAATCAATATTTTCGAGATATTATGTATGTTCATTTTCAAATTCCTTTCTGAAACATAAAAATTAATCCCAATTTTTATTTGAAAAGTGTTAGAGTAACTAATAAAGAAATTAGAGTGATTTCGAATCATTTTGGAGCGCCTGGAACATTTATCATGAAGGCCATTAATTTCTATTAAAAATTACATTTATGCTCATAACTCAGACATAAATAAATATATTGCAGTGAAATTTCTTGAATTGCATTATATAGTGCTTCTATTAATGTTTGCAAACTTTCAAATTGATTAGTTCAAAATTTAAAAAAAAAAATGATTCTGTAGGTCCATGGGAAGTTTGGTTTTTCACACGAAACTTTGCTACGCTTAAAATTGCAGACTGGCATTTAATGTTTAATTAAGAGCATTAAATATTTTTTCAATTAATTAGAAATCGTCATTAAATTCATCTACACCTGCAAAACTGTAAAAGGGTTTTAAAGAGTCTAAAAACTTGAAATCAGAATATAAAGGGAAGGGAACATAAGATTGCAGAGGGACGAGACTTATGCTTACGTGGAATGCCACTGTTGAGGAATTAATTCAATTTCAGGAACCATTTTTATTAGATGGTTAAGTTCCACGACACAGTACATTAAAAGGTACAAGACGCAAGACAGAGATAACAACACAACGCAAGTACACAGAAGAAAAAGAGAGAGAGGCATCATGGAAAAAACCCGGATGGCTCTAGTAGCGCCACCTACCATAAAAAGGAGAAGGCAGTGAATTGTAGCCGCTACAAGATTTCATTTCTTTCTAACGAGGAAGATTATTCAAAAAATATTGCTATTGCCTCAAGTCACTTCACGATGAACCTATCTAAAACAGCCTTCGTTTTGAATATATTAAGAATCTGATTTCGTGCAAGAAAATTGACGATAGAAAAGTTGGCGATGTCTCAATAGTAAATATCTTAACCCTAAAGTGGATTTAGCAGACCAACAATTAAACCCATTGACTGACATTTTTTATTAATAAATTCAACGATCTTAATTGATATGAAGTTCATACTCCCACATCCACTTATTGTGGTGATTATAATTAACCGTGTACTACTAGAGTTTGACTTCCAGCAATTTAACCAAAGTTCAAATAATATTTAGAGCCTATTTCGTTTGTCAATGATTGAAATTATGTAGCATGAAGAAAAAGTGCATGTTTCAATTAGCATTTTTAAAAAAATAAAATGTATGTCTTCCAAGATCATTCTTTATTTTTTAATTATTTGTTAAATCTTTAAGCCATTTATCTGGGGAAAAGATTCAGATAATCAGAAGATTTGAATTTGCTGCATTGAAGTTATTCAGGTGTAGAACGAACTTCTCAACTAAATAAAAGAAATTATTTGATATTTATGTACGCAAATTTAGTATAGATAGTTGCCTTAGGAATAAAATAGTGAAAAATATGCTTCAAATTTCTATTTCATGATTTGCTGTTATAGCGAAGTGCTTGCGCTTAGCTGTCAGAATATGTGTTTCATAGCTGTAAGAATGTGAACTAAAAATTAAAGCAATGTAAACATGTGTTGCTAATTTCATTGTAAAATACCGTAGCAAGAAATCTATATTTTTTATAATCAATTTTATTTATTCTTAAACAATTAAGAAGGTTATTTAAGTCTTCAAAATCTTTCGTCGAATTTATCAATATTACGAGTTTTTTGTTAAAAATTATTATTTAGTTTCATGTTAACAAGTTTAATGTTAAAAATTTTTATTAACACAATTTCGATTAGAAATAATGTTACATTATATTAATCAAAAGTTTTCCAAAGTGTTCCCTTTTCTTCTATTTCTTTATTTCTCATTTTCTTGAAAACTTTTGTATTCAAATATCCTTTCGATTTCGCGTTGAATCAATGTATTTCACATTCAAAATTTATCTTTCAATTTACCTCTTGAAACCCAGCATCTGTAGTACCGGCTGCTACCATTTAATCGAAATTTTGTTTGATATTATTTTTGGAAAAGAAAGTAATACATATTAATTAATCAGAATTATACTTATCTTCTTCGTCTTTATGAATTAAACGGACTTTAATTGAGAAATAAAGCAAAGTTTCATTAGCGAGTACGAAACATGTGAAAAACATTAAGGTATAACACTAGGAAACAATTTAATTAAACTAGTTGGAATAGTGAAAACTGTTGAAGTGTTTGTGTCTGGATATGTAGGATTAATTAAGTTAAATGTCAAGTATGATCCTGACTCGGGTACATTTTGCTTCTCAAAAAAGAAAAAAAATATATCAAGAACTCAAATTAATAACATTATACCTGAAAACTGTTGTTTACTTATTTTATACATCATTGCAACAGATTGTTATAACAAATAATTCGAAGAAAAGTATGAAATGATTGCAAATCATTTTTGGGATACCATAATATGTCATGATAATTTTATCAGTTTTCAAAAAAAAAATATTTACAATATATGGTACATTACATTTTCTTCAATAATGACTTATTGTTTCATAAACATTTCCTTAGTAAATGACAAGTTATTATTAAAAAGTTATTTTGTATTAATTAATTTCTAGAAACAGCTAAAAAATTCGGAAATATGTAATATTTTAAGAAATTTGACACAAGCTCTCGACATCTGCTTGGACTGTAATTATACTGCAGAAATTTAATTATATCGGAAGTATCATAGAATATATGCTATAATAAAAATAAATGTTTTAAACAAACTTTAAGACATTTTCATAACCCAGATTTCTTTATTTGGATTTCTGAAAAAATGTTTCCCTGTGTAGTTAAAAAAATTAGAGGAAGTTTTTTGCTATCCAAATTGTATGAAGATGATTAAATTTATGATTATTGACTATAAAAAATGTTGAGAGCTTGTGTGTAAGAAATATACTTTTCGTATTTGTTCGCAATGCGTTGAATAATATAAGTACAATTTTCTAAATTGTTTGTTTAAAAATTCGTTCTTGTGTAACTAGAAATGTTTGCATGGATCATTTGGAACAGATATTGTATAAAAATGTTGCTAGTTTGGCTTAGATAGCGAAACAATGAATTGGGGTGTCACACACCCCATGCACGTCATCGCGTTACTCTTCGTAGCGCGCTTCCTCTCGGATAAGCTATCTTTTGTAAGCAAACACATAATTGTTTTTAAAATTTTCAAAATACTACGTGAATAAATATAACTTTTTCTGATCTCGGAATGGCACAGAACCATACATGTAAAACATTCTAAATGAAAGTGCAGAAGCTTTGTTTTTGATAAAATGCCAGGAATTCAACAACTGTTTTATATATAAATGTATTTTTCCTTCTTTTTCATTATTAACTGAAACTATAAAGCATGCATAATGTATAAAAATTAACAACCTGTGGATTATTAGAAGAGGACACACTTTACTGCAACATACAAACAAGTGATAACTCATTCAATTCTCAAGAATCATTCATTTTATCTCCTCCGCAAACCAACCATTTCTTTCCTATATTTTCTCTCCTTCTTAACAGCTGACTATATTCGAAATAAAAGCAAATGATTCACATCATCTGCATTCTCGTAAATGGAAAGATATAAATATAACTTTTCCTGTGCACAGAATGGCACAGAACCATAGATGTCAAACATGTTAAATGAAAGTGTAAAAGCTTTGTTTCTAATAAAATGCCTGGAATTCAACAACTATTTTATATATAAATGTATTTTTCCTTCTTTTTCATTACTAACTGAAACTATAACGCATGCCTAATGTATAAAAATTAACAACCCGTGAATTATTAGAAGAGAAAACAATTCTCAATAATCGTTCATTTTATTCCCTCCACAAACCAGCCATTTCTTTCCTATATTTTCTTTCCTTTTTGACAGTTGACTAGATTCGAAATAAAAGCAAATGATTCACATCATCTGCATTCTCGTAAATGGAAAGATTTTTATCCTGGTGTTCCACAACACCACGAAATATAAAACTGTAAATAAATGGTATATCAATCAGACCCAATGAACTCTGAAACGTCCCACACATCTTTCAAGTCAAATTAATGATGTGGTGGTCCATTTCGCACCACCGGCGAACTGACGGTAAGGAGTTAATTCCACTGGAAGGCGAGGGCAACCCCAATTTAGCGCCCGCACCGAACAGCCCTTTTCTAAGAACATTGGGCCCTTGAACCGGAAACGGCATTCATTACATCAGTCTCCATTACAAGTAATTGGGAGTAATACTTGGAAGGTCACTTGTGGTTAGGAAGTAAGGGAAGTGATGCTTTTCGGCTTCTGGTACTTTCGTGCATTAAGTGCAAAATAAAAGAAGCCCCAAGATAGAGATAAAATACTTAAATCGTTGGGCATAAACCATTTCAAGTGTAGACTCTGAGTGTGTGTCACCTTATTGTTGGAGAGCAATAATGGACTCTTATTAGAATATTCAACTTTCCAGAATTAGCAGGATTGCGAAAAATAAATTATAACTGATGCCACCGATGCGTGTTATTACGAAAGAAGAAAATGGATAAAAATTATGATTGATTGCCATATAGTTTTATCTGTCTTTTGGCAATGATACCAGAGTTGAAACTGATAATATTGAATGGGAAGATTTGATTGCTATGAATAATGAATTGATAGTTAGAGTAGTGTATATTACTTAGTACTAGTATTATATTTTCATAACGATGAATATTTATTTGTTATTAATGAGGGCAATCAATATCTTTTACTATTATTTTTGTCTATAACATTAAAAGTGGAAAGGAGTTTAAAATACACCAATCAAACTAATGCTTTTAATGATTAGAATGTGGCGTTTATCTTAAGTTAAAAATGTATTAGTTTTCTTGGAAAATATTCTTCTTAAAAAAATAGAATTAAAAATCAGAACATAAATACTAAAGCTCCATTAGTTTATCGTTATTTGATGATTACATATAAGTTATTTAATTTGTATTCACATATTTTGTTTATAAATGTTTATTAATGCAGTTTAAAATCTTATCCTTCGTGCAAGTTAAATAGTAGTAATTAATTTTCCTATCAAATCTCCTACACTGGTTTGGTAAATAAGGTATTTAACAGTTTAAATCAATTCACAAAACAAATTTTTTGTGGTTTTTAATTTAAATTTATATCATTTCTTATTTTTATTATTTATAAAAGAAGAAAATTTTTTATGCTACAATTACTTTATCGAAACTCAAGTATATTTCCTTAGGGTTGCTATTTTTTAGCAGATTGTCAACAGCATTTAAATTAATTAAGAAATAAATAATAATTTTCGCTCAGAAGTAATTCCATTTTGCTATTATTTTTGCTTTGAAGTTGTTTATATATTACATACATTTATTTTACAAAATTTGTATTTTTCTATACTTAGAATTTCAATTACAAATATTCTACAATTTTAATAGCTACAATATCTAAGACAATACATGTTCATGTACAGAATTCATTATCTGTCTGCTCGTAGCATTTTCCGAAGAAAACAAGACTTAATGAAGAAAAATTATTTATCGATCCAGGAGCAAAAACAGCTCAATTTACAAGGTTTCCACGGAATAAAAGCAATATAAGTCGCGCGAGATTTATAGCTCTTAACAGATAAGTGAAATCAAACTTTATAACCTCGGAGCCCACTCTGCGTGTATGAAGTGCACATATTTTCCTATTTTCCTTACTTATCGTAATCGTACGCCTCTATCTATGTGGATTATGTTCCATTATATGAGTGTTGTAAGAAGAGGAAAAATATTGATAAAAAATGCAGGGAAGAATGTAGCGAATAATTCATATTGGATGAACGCCTCTTATGCATGAGATGATTTATGCGCCCCATGAAATTCTCGGGTTGGCGAGGAATTCCTTTTATACCGCAGACTTGAATAGAGGGAAGAAGATGTTCTCTGAGAGGTACAGTGATACCTCGAGATACGAGTTTAATTCGTTCCGTAACTTTGCTCGTATGTCAATTTGCTCGTATCTCAAAGCAATTTTCCCCATTGAAATTAATTGAAATGCCATTATGTTAATCCGTTCCAGCCCCAAAAATGCTACCCCTAATTGTTTTTATTACGTGTTTTTGAATAAGAAAAATGTATTTATAAATGACAAATATTGTATAAAAACATAATAAAACAGAATGTAAAGCAAAAAAACTGGTTTTATAAAGTGTACATACACCGTACCGTTCCTCGTATCTCAAATGTCGCTCGTATTTCAAAACAAAACTTCGCTGCTCGACAGCACTCGTATCTCAAATAACTCGTATGTCAGGGCACTCGTATCTCGAGGTACCACTGTATATGAGGAACATTTTTCCTCTATACTTTCGGATCATACCAAATAATCAAATTAACCATAAATTGCAAGCCGAGAAATATATACCAGTATTAACTATGTTTTGTTGAAATAATTATTAATTATTTTTAAATACACGAGAAATAAAGTTCAGAGTTTTAAAAATGTTTTGTCTAATTCTTGATCGAAGTTTCCTGACTACTATTCAACTGTCAGTTTCTTGGTCTACTGAATTAAAATGTGCTTGGATCAATGAAAAGTAAGTTGAACAATATCAAATATGGTTCTTCCTATATTTAAGTCTGTCGAGAATTGGGCACTTTATAAATACTTTTAACCTCTAAAACGGAAGTTAATTCATCAAGGTAATGGAAACGACAATGGTTATTTTCCTATTCAACAAATCAACCCAATATATAGTAGTTGAGTTAATCCAAAGCCTCCACAATTTCGCCATTAACTAAGGCCGCGGTGGGCTAGTGGTAGAGTCTCGACCTCGGGACCGGAGGGTCGCAGACCCGAAACCCGATTCCACTGAAGATCCGCCGTGTATGGGGCCTGTTGCATGCTAAGTCATACGTAGTGGCCAAGCGTCCTCCCGTTGGTGTGGCGCGGAAGTTTCGAGAGGAGGGTACCAGCTCCGTTGTCGTCCTCGCAATCTGACCGCGGTTCAAAATTACGAAGTCCGTCCCTAAATAGCCCTCGTGTTGCTTCAAAACGGGACGTTAATATAACCTAACCTAACCGCCCTTAACTAACTACGCGAACTGTTATCTATAATGATGCGGTTTGATTGATATGCTTGGTGCATATGAAATAATAACTTATTTTTTCATTTCTGAATTAATCTAAATGAAAAAATCCTAGATAGAATCCTTTATCAGCAACAATCAAAATACTAATGTTTAAATATTGTTTAGCAACGGATTCGGAAACCATCCGCGCTTTTACGCATGCGCCGGGCGGAGTTATTTTCATCAAAATAGGGGGAAAGTGAAGAATGGGAGGAGGATGTTTACATTTTACTGAGCGTGATCTAACAAAGAAATCCGGAAATTCTCTCTTATGACTCATTGCCTGACACCCCTTTCCGGTGTAAAATCGTCCAAAAGTGGTAGTCTCGGAATCCGTTGCTGAACAGTAACTCCAACTGATTATACATAAAACTTATCGAAAATTAAATGCCAGCAATAATTTTCAGTTGAGGTTTTTTCCCGAAATAATTTTTCAATTCGTTAGGCTACATTTAACAGGTAGGATGACAAAACAGAATCCCTCTCTGAAAATATGTTTTTATTATTATTCTGACACAATTAGGTGAAGGCACTGGTGTCAGTTTTTTGGGACGTCACAGTAAAAGACAAATGTAACTGCGTATTTCTTCTAACGACTATCGGACGCTACGCTGCGTCATTACGTCATATTTCTTCCTCCATGATGAGCAATGAATTCCAAAATGGAATTGGAACTGCACAGTTGAAGTATGTCTTGTGAAAATGGATTCTATAGGACTGCGCTGTAGTGAACTTTACAGATTATAATTCCTCTTTTTATTGTAACATGCAAAGGATAACAGTTCCTTCTTTGTAATACATAAAATTTTGTTCTATTGCATACAGCAAGGTGAAATTTTCTTGGATATTCTTATAAATGTGTTTATATGTTCTTATAAATGTGTTATAATAGTGTTCTAATTCTTTCAAATATTACTTATTTTGTAACTTGAAACATGCAGATCAGTTTATTCTCCTTTTCACAATTTAAAACGTTGTAAATTTCAAACTATTCGTAGCATTTTTTTTTTGTCGTTGTTGAATAATAGCGATACAAATATTGCAGTAATAAGATTAATGCAACTTCCGGGTATAAATAATTTGTTTAACGAGTCGGAAATTAACCTTCACAGTTTCTGTTGCCTTCGTTGATTTGTCTTTGATTAATAGTATAATGTGTTCAATTCCTGGCAGACAAATATATTTAAAAAAAATATTAGATAATTTTCAATTTATATCTCATTAAACAAAACACATAGTTATCAAATATGACATCAAGCTGACTGTTGAATCGTATTTATAAAACTTGTTAACCGACTGTGTTCGGAGATATTTTTTTGAAAAATAGCTTATATATATTTTTTAATGTTATTTTTCAACTGCATATGTTTTAAAACTATGAAAATATTGTAAAATTAGGCTTTCAAAAAATATTTTTTTTAAAAAAACTGAGAAATTTGAAGAAAAATGACTAAAATATTTGCCTTACGCTAACAGCCATAGACAAAATCATACTCTAAATATACATAAATCCTTGTAGGAGTACATTTTTATGACAGTTATCTGTATTATGCTCTAAAATATTTCTTGTACTTCAGAATAGTTTTGAGATATAGCTGAACATAGTTACTAAACTGGTAATTTTTCATAAAAAATGCTTTTCGTTTATATTTAAGCACTTAAAAATAATACTTGATTTTAAAATTGACCTTAGTTTTTGGAGGAAAACATCAAGCATATTACAGAAAACAATCTCAGAAAATTTCATATCAATACTTGAATAACTTTTTGAGAAATCATTGTTACGGTCGACAGTTTTCCTCAAAAATATCTTTCTCAGAAAACACATTTAAAGTTTTCATGCAACATAAAATAATGCTTACTGTTCGGTAATAAAACTGCTATAACTCCATTTGTAATTCACGTAGAGTAAAAAGTGAGACAGTTTTAGAAAGCTGATTAAACAGGCTACAAAATTAAACCTTATTTTTTTTATTATTTCATCAGAAACGACGATTTTAAACCAGTCGGATACCTTATATTTTACTTATCGAAATTTGTAGTAGTTAACATAAAATGCAAATGGATTCTGATTGAATAGAATATATAATCTGACAGTTGCTAAATACAAGTTTAGTAAGATTTCGTATGGAAATTTTGAGAGTATTTTTGCCTTTAAAAGCATATATGGAGGCATATATATGAGTAAATAAACATTTTTTTAAAGAATATTCGTATCTAAGAATTCGTATGTCCGAGCAAAATACTTTAACGCGGTTATAGTTATCCTGTAACTTCAAAATACGCATACATTTAAACTCATCTTCTTTCCTCTATCTCTTTATGAATAATGAAATGAATAAAAAAAACATGACATCCTGCTTTTAAATCTACCGCTACTTCGCAGAACTCAGGGAAACATGCTTGTTAACACATTCAGTATAATTTATTCATATATTTTATCTTCATTTAGTAGAGCAGTGTGTAAACATCGCGATAGATAAACAGTGTCACTACTTCAAGCTAATAAATCTTGAGATAGAAACGGGAGAAAAATAAATATTATTTAAACTCGCAGTTCTGTCCGATCCTGCAGCTGATATACAAGGTCGTGTAAATTTGCATATGTAAACTCATGATTTTCCGCTATGCACAAAAACAAAAGTACATACGTGTTAACTGCAACAAACCTGCTAAACAAACAAACCTTTTGGTAAGCAAAGAAGGAAAACAAAATTCCTCCTCTTTTCCCTACTTCCACCCTTACCAGGGTTGCCAGATCAAAATAGTAAAATAAGACCAAACCTTCTTAAAAATGAGGACAAAAAAGGCCAAATTTGACAAATTGATTGAAAACGTCATTTGCTA
This sequence comes from Araneus ventricosus, assembly GCA_013235015.1. Taxonomy (NCBI): domain Eukaryota; kingdom Metazoa; phylum Arthropoda; class Arachnida; order Araneae; family Araneidae; genus Araneus; species Araneus ventricosus. The sequence goes on from BGPR01019405.1 coordinate 20,435, forward strand.
TAAGAAAAACAGCTATCCTTCATGAACACGAATCCCAATTGATAGGCATATGTTCAATGTTCTACAATTAAACTAAAATTTAATTGAAAGTAATTTAAAACAACCTTGTTCTATTCAGGAGCTATTTCGTTTCACAGCTCATTATATATCATTTGAAATGTGTAATATCAAAAATTTATTAAAAAACAATAGAATAAGTATTTAAAAATTGTTCTAAAAGTCATTAGCGAAAATAAAGCTAAAAAATACCAAAAATGAATTTAAGGCCAAATGTAAATTCCTATGATCAAGGGCTATGAAAAATATGCAAAATCTCCCTAATTTGGCCTTAAAAAAGCCAATATGGCAACCCTGAAACATGAAATCGCACATTTCCCCCTTATTTTGGTATAAGAAAATGACTATCCTTCTTGAAAAGGAATCCCTCCAGATTGACATATGTAAAATAAGGTTCTATTAAACTAACATTCGAGTGAATTTTTTTAAATATCTATATGCGCCACTTGCAAAAAGAAAAAAAAAAGAAAAGAAAGATAAAGGAATTCTGTTCTTGTTGGTTTAGAATAAAATGTTTGACCGAAATATATCAACTCTTGTTAACAACAACGTTCTATATTATTTTTAAATGTTCTAAAGTTTATTAGAAAAATAGTAGAATTATATATTAAGAATCGTTCTAAAAGTCATAAGGAAAAATTAAAAAAAAAAAATGAATTTAAGACCAAATGAATAATTCCTAAGGTCAAGGGCTTTCAAAAAAGGCCAAATTTCCACAATTTGGCCTTAAAAAGGCCAATATGGCAACCCTGATAAGCAAAGAAGGGAAACAAAATTCCTCCTCTTTTCCCTACTTCTACCCTTACTGAAGTAAAGGGGGATTTGAAAACAACCGGAAGGAAAAAAAAGATCGGTTGTGGTGTGTGTGTGGGTGGGGGGGGGGACTACCAGGAAGGAAAAAGAAAACAACATATAGAATATCATTTGTTAAGGTCATAAAAAGCCGCGGGTTAAGTTTTACACGTCGGAGGCGGTTATATTGTTCAAAAACAATCAAACTGTCAGGAGTGCAGGCACCACTTCGGCTACCTTCTCGAAAAGTGAGTAAAAAAGAACCATCAATGAGTTGGTAGTTGGAAAGCAAGAGAAGGCTGCCAAAAAAGAATTCGTTTTGCCTTTCGGACCAAAATAGCTCTGTTTTTATAGCCAAACCCCGTCAGTAAATACGATGCGCTGTTCAGGAAAAGAAAAATAAAAGTTGACTGACCTGGACCATTCTTGTGTCAATTTTAGCTCTCGTCTCATGGGAATATTTTTAATTATCTGTTCTTCTAATTTAAACTCGGCTCGAAATGCTTGCGATTCCAATACCTGTTAAGTACCAACGCAATCATCTTCTCTTCCGTCGTTCCGAATTATTGTTTTTTCTGGCTTCTGTTTGCCTGTTTCCGTCTTACGCTTGCATTTTCAGCTAAAAATTCTAATTTGGGAGTTATTCTTTAGGAATGCGCATTTGATTGAATGTTTACTCAAGAGAGATTTAACTGGGAAATTGGGAGAATTTAATTATTTTGCTGTTTTGCAGATTATTTTTTTTGTCCTTTTCAATCGCTTTCAGTAATCGGTAGTTTTATTCAATGAGAATTAAGATGGGAGTAACGAATACAATGATAGGGTATAAAAATAAAAAGAGCAATGATAATAACTTTTCATTATCACTTTTTTGGAAGTATAAACTGAATATTTTATTTGCTAAATTCATGTGTCTGATCGGGTAAATATCAAACGGAAAAATGGCTGAGTTTTCAGTAATTACTTTTTTACTTTATAGTATTCTTTTGAGACCAATTGTTCTGATGGAGTATTTTATTAATTTTTTTGTTTGCCCACTGCCTCCAGTTCTAATAATCGATATCAAAATAACACATTAAGGCATCTTAAAAATTCTTCACATATCGTATGTACCTTAATTATTTACAGGCAATGAAATTTTAACTGATATTTCCAATATTTTTTTTATTTTAATTTCCTATCTAACCCCTTAAATATTAAATAATTCTCATTATTTTTCTATGTAAATGTCAAATATGTACGAAACTTCGAAAACAAAATTTGGAAGAAGTGATGTGATAAACTATCCTTGTCCGAAAGATACTTTTCAGTCGTGAAAATTTTTCGAATTTAGGACTTAAGGAAAATGCTACATTGATTAAATACATTATAAGCCTGTGATATGAATCACCAACTGCAGAGAGAGAAAGACATACTTGCATTTTATAAGATACTAGAAAATACCCGTCATGGTTTGACGGTTGCAAATTGCCTCTTCATTCGGGAGATTTCCCTTCAAATTTGACGTGTTTAAATAGATATATATGCGAGAGAAATGTTTAACATTGATTGAAAACAAATAAAATAAACAAATGTTTTATGTCAAGAATTATTTTTTTAAAATTTTCATATTATTTACACTTCTTACAAAGCACTTCTGAGCTTGTGAAAAGTTGCCAAAAAATATTATCAAATCCGTGTGAAGTATTTTTCGTTCTTTTACAATTTTCCTTCTACTTCAGATGTCTTTGTGTAAATTTCAAAGGTGCCAAAAAATATTATTAAATTATATCATCAAGTTTGCAATAAATAATCAGATGCATAGTGGCGTCCAAACTATATCACGAGCTTGATATACCACTGGCATGATTTACTACTTTTTATTAAAAAATGGAAAATAATTTGAAATAGATGATTAATATAATTTAAAATTACTCGGGAACTATTGATCATAGCGAGATAAATTTTATATCAATCGATATCAAATTTTATTTCACTATTTTAGAGCTATTAAATTTAAAATTAGATCAAAAATTACTTTTTAAAATGTAAAATTACTGAAAACTAGGTCTCTAGCAATGAAATAATGCTGTTTAACGTCTCGCAGTGCTATGGCGCGAATTCTATTGCTGGTGACGTCAGAGCTTTACCGGATCAGTGAGAGACATATCTGGGCTATTATATCAGTAATTGTTTTGCATCAAATAAAACAATTAAATTCGCTGATTGCATATGCAAGGGATTTATTAGGAAACCATTTTTGGGTGGGTAAAGCATTGATAATGAAGGTCTAAGATGAAATTTACAAACCTCGTCAAGAAGATTGTTATATGTTTACCTTTGCAACCATGTGATCTTATTAACTTTCTGGCGGGCACAGCTATGTGAGAGATGCACTAAAGAAGAATTTCGTTTTATATCTTTTCACCAGAGGGCGCTACGAAAGCATGTCATTGGCTATTCTTCCAGCTCCATTCGACGAACTGTTATTCATCGTTTGGAATTCGAGGATTTAGTAGACTCTGCGAATCCGTTGTTTGTATTTCTGAAATGCAAGCAACCGTTGTATAGAAATGAACATGAAACTGACTTCTTCCTTTTTATATATAATCTTCAATTGCTTTTTTACTTCCATGTTGCAATATCAGTTTTATAATACAAATGTAAATATTTCAGCTGAAATATTTACAATTCCCTTTATTTTATTTTCACATCATTCAGCTAATTCTTTGGCTCTTTCATATTGCATTTCTGTTTTATGCTTAAATTGTTCCCATTCCTTTTTAAATAAAATAATTGTACTTATTATCCATTACCCAATTCCAACGTAATTTTAATATTCTCTCTATTAACACAAGATGCTCTATAATATTCATACGATATCTTTAGGATATTGTGCGGCATTCGGAATACCGTAGCAATATCGTGGAGATATCGTAAAATATCTTGTGCCAATAGGGCACCCTCTTAAAAATTGATATTTTACAATACAGTATCTAGGAAATACGCTCGAACTTCTGTGTTGGTATGGGGGGGGGGCGAAGCCTGCTGGAAGGTTAGTTTTCCAAAGGATTGACGAAAAGCACGATAAAATTAATTTTCAAATTATAATTTTATTATATATTTATCGAGTTCTTAGCTTTTCTTTCGATATAATCACCCCTTCATCTCATTTTGCGTTAAAAATTAGTACAAAAGTGCCAACGTTTCGTCACAATCTTGCCTTTTAAAATTAACGACCTTGGAATCTGTTACCGCCCCACACACACACATAACTACTCTGTCAACTCATACTCTTCAGCAATGGATTCCGAGACTACCAGTTTTGGATGTAAATATCATCCATACATTCTTCACTTTCCCCCTATTTTGATGAAAATATCTCTGCCCGGCGCATGCGCAAAGGCGCGGAGGGTTTCCAAATCCGTTGCTATACTCTACGCTCGTAATACAAAAGATAATAAGCCATTACACTTACAGACGTATTAACTTATGCCCTTTATATATAATGCCCTTTATATCATACAGTCGACGCTCGTTATACCGACCCTCTGTGTCCCACAGCAAAAGTCCTTTATAAAGAGTGGTCGCTATAGTGGATATAATTAAAAAATGTGCACATGCACGATCAGTAGTTCCGTAAAAATAGGCGATTTTTAAAGAGATTCCAAATAAATACTCAAATAATTGCATTTAAAAATTGGCATTTAAAAATAAAATTTTTAATCTATTAAAAACATATTTCTAAAACAGATTTTAAATTAGAAAATAAGGGGTTTTATATGCTTTCAAAAAATTTATTTTCTAAAGAAAAAATCAGAAATGGTTGTTTGTCTTTTCTGCATATGTGATTTTTGCAAAACATAATTTTCCATTTCAGTCAAAGATGATAAATAATGTTCTATATTTTCTTGCCTTTCAAAAAAAATACATTTTAAAGTCTCAATAGCACTTGAAACATTTTTTATTCTAGGCTATTCTAATTTCCGCGCAGTGGCGAGTGGTAATTTAAAGACTCTACATCTACGAAGATAGGCAATACAATAATCAAGGTCATTTACGTTTAAAAACATGTTCTTTTTGGAAAAATACCGGGAAGAGTGTCCGCTGAATTCGGTCGTTGTATTGGGATTAGACGACACTGGACGGTCGTTACACCGGAAGTAAAATAACATAGAGTGCATAGAGAAACACAGTTGGGGATTTTATCACTGGTCGTTATAATGGAATGGTCTTTATAATGTGTGGTCGTTATAACGAGCGTCGACTGTATTAATATGTTTTTCTTTAACTCCAGATTGTGTCGATCATGAAATAAAGCGTATCAGCATACGCGTACGACTCAGATATGTTTGAACAAAATCGCTTCACTATCCTTGTTATTTAATGAAGATAGGCGCTGGACAATTCTTCAGATTATCGGTTGAAAACGTCTTCTAAGCCTTAGATAGAGCAGAAAATCCAATGCGTGCCTCAGACGCTAACGTTAAAAATAATTTATTATTGAGGTAATCAATCACACTGGCATAGGAATCTTTCTTCGCTGGTGACGGAACGGAGAGTATTATAGGAAATCAATTGCTTTTAAGACGACAAACCGACAGAACCATTTGCCTTTTATTTTGTTCCTCCGGCAAACACTGCGCAGATAGCATACGGGAACTTTTAAATGATTAGTTTAAAATTGAATTAGAAATGTTTCGTCGCTTATTGATTCAGATGGTTTAAGTCAAAATCGCAGAATTGATATTCCATTAACTTTGTTTCTGTGAAATGTCCAATGTTAAACTCGAAGCGGATTGCAGACATGCCACATTTAGGTATAATGTAAACATATGTTATACACTGTTAACCCTTTTAAGTTCACTATATGCTTCGTTTTAAAAATTGCTATATTTATTTCAAAAATGAGTGTTAGTCATGTAGCTGATCATAAATATGTAAAGGAAAAAATTTAGCAGTTTTTATTTTCAAGAAATTTGTGGTTTCACAGTGAAACCAATGAACGGTAACGGGCTTTTTTTTCTCAGAATAAGTTATCATGGAAATGCAATCTAATTTATAAATATACGTGAGTATTCAGGATATTTAACCTTCATAAAATTCAATATTACTTTCGAAGATTCAATTTTAAAAAACCAATTTGTGCAAGAACCCTCATCATTTTGTTTCTCTTAAAGATCAAAAGCAATTTAGCTCTTGCAATGTAGATATATTTGTGAATACTAACGGTATTGAACTGGAATTTTTATATAAGTTGGCCTATATATCTGGCTCTTAAGTTAAGAAAGAAAAATTAAGCTACGTTTCGCCCATGCACAGAAAAACATTGATCAATGGTTTCACTGAGAAACCAATGAATACGAAAGAGTTAAGTTAATTTAACGCAGTATCTGTTTATCTATTCCTGACCTCTACAGTTTATATTTGTCTTCACGCAAACGGACATTCTACGCCAGAAAGTGATGATATTTGGAATATTTCAGAACTATCATAATAGTACAAAATTTCTTTAATTAAGATTCCACATTCCAAATGTAGTTAGTAATGAATTAAAGGTCCCATTACTAAACAAAAGATCTCAGAAAAACAATATAATTTTAAGCACTTCAATGCAATTTTGAAACTAACAATTAACTGAATTCCGATTTGTCCATCAATAATTCATCATTCATTAATGCAGTTTTCTTCTTCATTATGTGAAGGAAAAATAAAGTAGACTTATATATGAGGCTGAGGGTAAATTCCCCCGTTTGAAAATGATTCGTTGAAAAAGGCTACAAGACTATGTTGTCCTAACGCAAACGGACATTCTTCGCCAGGCGGTGGTGATATTTTGAAGATTTCGAAACTATCATAATAGTACAAAACTTCTTTAATTAAGTTTATACATCCCAAATGTAGTTAGTAATGAATTAAAGGTCCCATTACTAAACAAAATACCTCAGAAACCCAATATAATTTGAGGCGCAGTTTAGCCAAAAATGGCTCTTGCGCCATTAAACCTCAACCAACCCAATATAATTTGAAGCACTTCGATACAATTTTCAAAATAACAATTAACAGAATTCCCATGTGCCCATCAATAATTCATCATTCATTAATGATTTTTTTTTTTTCATGATGTGAAGGAAAAATAAAGTAGACATATATATGAGGCTGAGGTAAATTTCCCTTTTTGAAAATGATTCGTTGAAACAGGTACGAAACTCTTGATTAGGAAAACGTGCTACAATAACTTACATTGCGAATAACAGATTCAAGAGGGCTCAGGTTGTTTCGTGGTTCAGCTTTGGCGTGTTAGACTTATAAAACTTTTTCTTGTAGACTGCAAAAATGTTTATTTTATAAACGCGATATGAATTTAAATATATCCGACACTGCATTCCTTAGTAGCTTTCTACGAATTCCAAATCTGTGGAAATTTGAAAGAATGCAATTTGATACTTATGTAATTAAGTTAATTATCGTATGAAATATAATTTTCTTTGCTTAATTCCATTTAAAGACCTGCAGGAAATAATAAATGAATATAAAGAACTTTGAACATCTGAACAAACCAGAAGCAAATATTCAAATCGAAGCAAAAGTGTTCAGGAGGGTTCGTTTAGTGTTCTGTTCATAGATAAAAAGAATCGTAATGAACAAAACCTAAAAGGAAAATGTTTTACCTTTGTGAATGAAAAAATTTGCTATGGATGATATAATTATAAAATCTGTTATTAATTCTTAATGCGTGAAGCAATATTCCGAATTTTGCAAATATTATATGTTATTCTAAATATCAACCGCATACTGTATAGTATATTTTTATTTTCTTTTATGGAAAAGATTTAGGTTTTTTTTAAAAAAAATCTTGCTTTTTGTTTGGCATTAAAAATTAAAAGTAACAGTAATTTTCTTTGTATAACACAGTATTATTCATTTTAAAGCTTTTCTACAGTTACTAATGGTTAATATTTAGCAATGAATCGAATTTTAGTACAGGAGTTTCAAAATTGTATAAACAAACTAAATGGAAAAAGCCCTATTGTACAAATATACACATATAAGAAAATATGGACTTAAACAACACTTTATTGTGATAGAAACCTCAAAGAAATCAGTTTAATTCGTGTATAGCATTTGCTATTACAAGGGTGAAAATAAATTATGTTATTACTTATCAATGTGATAATATAAGTCGAAACCTTATTTCCATTTATAAACTTCATTTAATAAAATATAAAAATGCTGTATATCTTGTATTTGTTTCACAGGTCACTATGTGATAATTTCATTAAGAATGTGAAAAGAATATAATAAAATTGTAAAAAATTTTTATAATTAGGTACTTGTAGTTAGTACTATAATTGGTGCAAACTTACGCCTTAATATGGTTATTCGTAAATATTTAATAATTTAACGCGTTATTTTAATTAATATTTCGAATACTGGCATCTCAATATCTGTATTCAGTTTGATTTACAAAACGTTGTATTTATTGTTGATGATTTACGTTTTTTTAAACATATAAATAGGTATAAATATTGATCTAAAACAACATAAAAGTTTATTAGATGTCGAATTCGTATTTTTAAAAATATTTCACTTGTCTTCTTATAAAACTCGCCTGAAATTTATATCGCATTAAATTTTTAAAAAATTATTATAACCAGACACTAAACGTTTGCTCACAAAATACAGTGTAAAAACTGGTTGTTTTCAACCTTCACAAAACGCACCAAACAGTAAATTGATAACAACTCTTACTTTTTCTACAACTTTCAGTTAACTGGAACTAGTTCAATTCTATTTGAAAAGGATCCTTTGCCATTTTGTTCTTCCTGGCAATCTCTGGTGGTTCTTTTTTATCTGTTTTTTACCACTCATCGTTACTTGAAGCTCAAAACTCTTATATCCGAAATTCTCTTCCAACTTTTTTTTCTTCTGGTGCTGCCCTAGCAAGTTTCGAATACACACAGAAGAATAATTTATCGGTCGCATTCCTTCTGCGGCAATAGAAGATTACGCGGGAAATAGCGAAAGGGGCAATCTTCGGCCAATCACATTTCGCCGTCCATCCTAGCGAAAAGGTATG
>BGPR01019406.1:0-17485 GCA_013235015.1 Araneus ventricosus
CCTAGATTTTTCGTGGAAACGTCGGAATAAAATCATAAAACAAGTGTTTCGTATTAATATGTAATTTAATTATCTATCTCTTTAATACAATATTTACACAGAGTTGTATAATGGTTACAGAATAGATAAATCACAAGTTTATCGCATGTAGGAAGGGTCTGTGGTAGCTTTTGATTTATCTATCCTGTAACCATTATACCACTCTTTTTAAATATTGTATTAAATAGATTGATAATTAAATTACATATTAATACGAGGAACTTGTTTTATGATTTTATCAAGACGTTTGCAAGAAAAATCTACGGCGTGGACCCGAACTGCTCCTTTCTTTTGTTTTATTTCACGACGAAATTGTTCTTGAACTTCTGCATAAATATATATAACAGTAATTTGTTAAGTATATCTCAATATATTTACTTTTAATAACATTTCTTACAAAAAGTCTTTTTAAAAATTTTAGAAACTAATCTTAGAAAGAAGGCAGGGAATTTTGAGTAGGCCGAAAGTTGTAATGTCGTAACATCCACTGAACTTTTAAGCAGGGATGCAGAAAAATATTTTACAATGTCCTTGAGTGAAGATGGCTCGGTTATTTTTAAATGTATGTAAAAGGCATTTTTTAAAGTGAAAGGATATGAAAGACAACACCTAAATAAAATGTACTGGACACTTTGGAAAATTTCGTATAGAAGCTTCAGAGGGTAAAGAGAAATAATGCTAAGCAACAGCAAGTCGACAAGTGTTCATTTTTTGTAAAGGCCGGAGTTTCAACATCCAAAGCCCAAAATACATCATCCTGTCAAGAAAATCAACGTATCTTACTACTGTCCGAAAGTTCTAAATTTAGATGTTTAGATAACATATTGAATTTAATTATTACAATTACAAAGTTATTTGAAGGGCTACTATTTAACCACATGTTGAGCCCAATATACCCTTTTAGAGAATTTGTACCTTAAACACACCAAACAGAGAGAAAAAAGTTAAGCAATTTATTTAAAAGAAAATAGAGCTAACAGAAAAAGAATAAAGTTCGTAAATATGAGATTTCTCTGCCTGAATTTTGAGATTAAGCGAAAGGAGGTCATAAAAAAAGGCAAAAATCTAGGATCTGCTCACAGTTTCAGGAAGAGGTTTTAACCTCTAGCATTTTTCTGAAATCCATTTTCTGCTTCGACTGCAGACACAAGAAAAGTAAAACGTTCGTAAATGATACGAGTACGCAATGCTAATAATAGAAAAGAAACAAAGTAAAGTAGAAACACTGCTTAATTTTGTGTATAAAAAACCAAGCAGCTGTTTACACACTGATACCATAGAAAAGAGCACTTGATCGAGGACAACGATGGTTTCTGGTAACCTATTATTATGAATCTAATTTTAGTTGATATTTTATATGAAATAAACTATTGGTCTTTTCCCCACGAGAATTTCTAAAAACAAAGTATAACATCACGTACTGTTTTGGTATAATGAAAAGTTTAAATAGTTTTCAAGTCTTACTTGTAAAACTGAAGGATTATGAAAATCAATGTAGTTATCTTTTATTTCCAAACTTTGAATGGAGATAACGTTTGAAAGACAAAATTATCCAAATGGCTTCTTGAGAAGAATGGAGATTTTCGAGTATGGTGAAACCATAAATGAAATGAAATGAGTGCTACCCGAAAACGAAAAATGCTTGTATATATTGCATATACTTGCATTCTCTCTATACTATAAGAAAGACGAGAATAAATAAAAAATTAAAGGCGGCCTAGTCCGCGCCCTGATAGCCCTAGATTTTTCGTGGAAACGTCGGAATAAAATCATAAAACAAGTGATCCACTCTTTTTAAATATTGTATTAAATAGATTGATAATTAAATTACATATTAATACGAGGAACTTGTTTTATGATTTTATCAAGACGTTTGCAAGAAAAATCTACGGCGTGGATCCGAACTGCTCCTTTCTTTTGTTTTATTTCACGACGAAATTGTTCTTGAACTTCTGCATAAATATATATAACAGTAATTTGTTGAATTTTACTAATATAAACCCCTTTAATCAGAATCAGATCAGAAATAAGAACAATAAAAAAATTATTTTGTTCTTCATATGGTTCACTTAATTACCTTCTTATTCAAATCTAAAATACTGCAAAGTATGAAGTGCAAGATAAGAGCAAAACAGCTGAACGTTATTTAAATTTGAAGGCTAAGAAATTAATATGCTTCTTATTAAATCAATACAGGAACGTTATTTGTAGCATTTCCTCAAATTAATTATGTGTAAAATTATCTATCAGCTATGGGAAACACTTCATTAAAACTGAAATATATCTTATCGTATATCAGCATGTGCTGATAGCTATTTATAGAAAGTTCATTATCATTAAGGGACTCTTGCAGTATATTTTTTACGGATAATTAATAACTTTAATGGAAGATATTGTTAAGAAACTTTTCTTTTTTCTTCAATATCTTTGCTTATGTGGCTAGTGAAAATTTGACATCCTTCTTAATATAGCCAGTTTCTCGTTGCTTCTGAAAACCTTTCTATTAATCGACTTTCAATTTCCTGTTAGTTTTCACGAAGAACAATTGGTATTCAATTTGATCTTCCGCAAAACTTTCAATTCTTAAATCTCAATCAAGTCGATTGTGATTTTATCCGGACGTTTCCACGAAAAATCTACGGCGCGGACCCGAACCGCGCCTTTCTTATGTTTTATTTAGGGTAGTTTTTGATGGCGCCATCTGTTGACAGTATACAGAACTACATTTCGCGTATGCGCAGTAAAACAATATTTACTACAAATGCTCATATTTCCCTTAATATTCAAATTTTTGAATTCAAATTTTAATACAATGTTTCTTATTGTCCTGCATGTTATACTCAAAAACCATGCGGAGTTTGAAATTTTCAATTTATTAAAGATTTTTACTTATATTCTGATATATATTTTTATTATCTCACTTTGGGTCCTAGTAATACTACTCAAGCTCTTTAAAATGACACCAGATTCAACCTCCTAGCTAAACACGTTTCAACGCTACACTTATTTATAACCTTTAATTCACAACAATCACGCGCATGCACCTATGCTGGTACGATGACTTCACAGACAAAAAAAATACTATGCGACAAACTCTTACAGATATGATCTATCCGTTGTGGGCTGAACTATTCTTTTCGCATTAATAGTCTCGTAGTTATTAGCGATTCAAATCTGAAGGTATTTTGACACACAAGAAAGTTCGACCGACTATCACTGTAACGAGGGGAAATACGTTTTCATGTCAAAACAGCATGTAGCTTCATCGATTATTGAATTAATAGGAGCAGTTCAAAGTGGATGTTCGGTATACCGAACACCAGGTCTGAAGGGGTTTGTTCGAAATTTATGCTTCAACAGTTTCTTTTTCTCAACTACATTTCCTACAGGTCTGAATTATAAAAAAGGCGCAGTTGTCAACTTATTAGGAGTCCTCGAGATTTATTTGCGATTTTATTTGAGGGGAATTTTTGTGCCTTCATCTGATTTACAAGGACTGTGTTCTCGAACTTATTCAAATTTTAAAAAAACAACCATTCGTTAAATTTCCGAACGCTATGGTTTGATTTTTTCATGTTTCAAATTTCTTGCAAATCAGCGTAGTTCATTTCTTTTTGTAGTTAATTAAGTGACTCATAAGTCTACAGCCCTAGCAAACCTCCTATTAGAGTATTTAGACGGCGCCAAAAAGCTTTGTGATTTTTTTATAATTTTGTTTAAAATTTCTTTTGAGTTAAAATTTAAACTCTTTCTATATGCGAGATAACTGAAACCAACTCTCTTAAAGGTCACCCTCAATTAAAAAAACAGTTATTTTAGTTTGTCGTAATGTATGTTTCTTGAAAGCTACTTATATAGATATTAAACTAAAATCAATAAAAAAATATATGTATTTGGACGTTGAGATTGAGAAGGGGGGGGGGAGGGGATTAAATAAAGGCCAGTATAGAACTTAATCCTGTTATTATTTTCCACATTAGTCAAATTCTGTAGATTAAACCCAATCCATTTAGAACTAACTGACAGCTTAATAAAGAGTATCATGAGCAGAATTTGTGGAATATATTTCCATATTGCCATATATAGATAAACTTTCACGAATCACTCTGTCATTTATATAAATTGAAATCAATCCTTACCAAGGTCAAATTCTTTTATCTATTTAATTTTCTAACAATTTTAGGCGAGTTGCAGCCATTTGCAAAAGCTCATTAGTGTGCCGTTTATTATTCGAATTAGCGGTCCATTAGAATTTCACGTGTGATATTTTGGGTTTGTTAGAGATTCGTGCAAGCCCTTACGATTACCCTCGGATTAATGATTCGCAACTCTGTATCAATGTGCAACAGCATTGTCATTCTGTTAGTAATAAAGCCGTCACAGTCTCTCATAAGGGCTTATTGATTCTAACTCTGATTAGGCTGAATGCAGAGCAACATGTTAATCGTTGCGTGAAAGACCAGTTAGCGTATAAGCCTGAAATGTGACCTGTTTTATGATGATCGTGCATGTTTCCAATTAGAATTCTTCTTTTTCTACAGTTATTATATTCATATTCTCTTGCATAATTTTTTCTAAAAATAATTTAATATAATACAGTGTGATGCAAAAGTTTAGACATATAACGAATTCACATAGGCTTTGAAACATATTTAATCAAGTTTCCAAATACTGTTTTAGTGTAGTGTGCTACTCACATACAATATTTACAACAATAAAAACTTCAAATGTATTTATTGCAGGGTGCTATTTGGTAACAAAACATAATGAATACTGGCTCAAAAGTTTAGACAAAAATTTAATTAAAGCATTTTATTAAGCATAAATTCATTTAAAGCTTCTTAATTAGTGCATAAATAAGAGTTCACAACAAAGAAACTAAATCTTGCATGGTTTGGGGTTTGATTCCAAACCACTCATTCTCTATAAACTTTTAGGTTCATTTATTGAAAAATATTGTAAACTTTTGCAGTTGTATAAATGATGTTCGAAAGATTCTCGCTAGAGTTAAGATCAGGACGGTATTTTCATCAGCCCAAAACCCTTATATTTTGTGAATTAAACCACATTTTGTTGTTGTTTGCTGTGTGAATTGAAGCATTGTCTTTCCGAAATTCCCATTGATGGCCACCTAGAGCTTTGGCAAATTATAGCAGGTTATCCTCCAAATTCTCAGTGTAACATTGTGTTGCTCGGCGATCCCTGACATCTGTACATTGCAGAAGAATGCGGTTTAAATCGTCTTTGACCCACCACCTAGTCTAAGATTGGAAAAACACAGGTGTGAGGCAATTTGCTAATTTCTGCTAAAATTTTACGAATACCCATCCAATCACGGTAGGATTATATTAATTTTGTAGCCATCTCCTGTTATGTGAAAATCTTAATTTTGTGTCGATTTAAAGGGAAGTCAATATCCATATTATTTTAAAAAAGTAAGAATATCTCATAATATCAGAAAAGCACATCACTAGTGTAAACATTCCGGATGAAATAGAGATATACACATATGCTGAAATAACACGATTGTGTTTTAAGCTGAAAAGTTGAAAGTACCTCGTATAGAACAGATCAGTCGGTGGAGTGTATTAAAGGAATCGGTGATGAGATGTATTGTAAGTTGAAAACCAGGGCCTGAAATTGCCATGGACGAATAGCTATGACTCAGAGGCTCCACATGGATGATTTTTCACTTGGCAGAAAAGCATGAATATTCAATTTTAAACCTAATATTGTTCATAGACTTGTAACTTAATATCTATATTAAATTTTTTCTCTAAATTTTCACCATTTTTCTTCTATCTGTTCTTTTTTCAAATTTAGGAAATTTAGTATTATAAATGAAAATTTTTTCAAATTTATTTGTGGGAGCATGTGCATATCATTGTGAACTTTCTTTTAGAAACAGATTTGTTGACATCATTTATTTCGGTTCCAATATAAAATTTTATGTCCATTAGGAATATAAGGTTGTACATCTAGATGCTTTTAGAAACAAAACGATTCAAGAAATTTGATTTTTTTTTGAAAGGAATGAGTTTTTTACTGTCAGTAAAAATTTCTAAATTGTCTTTGTCGAAATAAATTTTAACAAGCACTGAATTTCGCATATATTTTGAAATATAATTCATAGAAACCAGTAAATTTAATAGAACCAAGGGTACATGAAATATTTTAATGATTTACTCTGTATTTCTATAGATTTGTGTGCTAAATAACATGGAATAATTAATAAAAAGCTAAATTTAAGGAAAGTTAAGCAGAGTGTTTGAGTTTCATTTTTATTTTCTGTTTAAGATTGCATCTCAAAATTGTTTGTATTTTTTTTACTAATATTCTTAAATAATTTGACAAAAATGATATAAAGTTCTAGATTAACTAAGGATTGAATACTGTTTTTTTCATATTTAGTCATTGTAAATACTTATTGGAGAAGAATATCTAGAGAAGAGTTTATTTCTTCTTCAAACGGTTTCTTCTGAATTTATTCGACAAATGTGAGAAAAGTTTATGTTCTTCATAAATATAAATTCCTTTCTACATATTTGTGATTCGAATTGTCATTGTTTTATCTTTATGTCTTTGTTTTATCTGTAAAAACAAATAAGCAATACAAAATACTTCAATCTCCATGCTGATCAGAAATTCATTACCTTAATTAGACCATCAAATTATTTCGAGTTAAATCGTCTTAATGCCAAGTGAAAAACCGAAAATGTTATCAGCCTTTTATCTTTATCTCATTCGTTGACTCGCATTTAGCGCCAGCATCAAGAAGAATTGTCGTCATTTGCTTAATCTATTATGGTAATTTTATGTCTTTAGTTGAATTAACGTAGCTTATTCCTTGCCATTAAATACTTAAGGTTTTGTGCAATTATTTTGGATGCCACTTAATCTCAACCGCCTAATTATTTCTTATTTCTGTGAAAATCTAATTTCACTGCTAAGTATTTTTTTAAAGTGCAGAATATCTGCGGTAGAAAAAATATCTTATGGGCATTTCAACCAGAAAATGCTGCTGCTTTCATAACATAATCGTATTCTAAATATTTATTCTTAACATACAAGTAATATATATATATATATGTATATAGTTAACTATTTCAATTAATCAAGACATGTATTATATTTTCAATATATACAAATTTTAAGCTAAAAATTAAAATTAAAATCAAATTACCTTATCAATAATCACACAAAGGAAATACAAAAGATAGTTTGATTAAATGCTATTACACTATGAAAACAGACAACCTAGAATTGGAATTCCAACAATCAAACGCCTATCAGCCTTGAGAACCGATATATCGCATCAAATCTGGATTTTGTGGCGCCAACCCTCTGCCATATATATATATATTCACTTAAGCATGTAAAAACTTTTGTGAGGGGTAGGTTACGTTAAGGTTAATCGTTATTACATCGGAATTACACAGCAATGTAGGGGCGGATACGCAATCGTAATACGTCAGAAAGCGTTGTTGTAGGCCAAGTAAAACTCCTGCGCAGGAAGCTTGGCATTCGAAGTCCCCGTAGAGGTACTAGGATAAAAAATATTGTAGAATACCTATTGTAAGGATAGAAACTATATTTAGAGCGATAGCATACTGCATTTATGGTGCTGAAAACATTTACGCAGAAAGTCGGGTAAAATATTAGAACTCAAAATGGTTTTTTTTTGTTATTAACAGATATACAACTAACATATGGAGAGTCTGATTGTAATGAGCAAGACGATGTTCACGTGTGCAGAAAGCGGTACCCGATGAGGTGGATTCTGAAACATCAGATGTTTGGCCGGCTACAAGGAAGATTAAGCGATACAGTTTCTGTGGAAGGATGTCACAGGATTTGGGAACGAACGACACGGACCTCTGAAGTGGAAAAGATGGTGCTACCACGAGTGATTGCACCAGCGATCTCTACACAATTCGGTTCTTCCCAAACCATCGCCTGGAGAATCCTGCACTCAAACCAATTGCATTTATAGCATGGGTAGCGCGTGGTGTTACTTCCCTGTGCTAATTACCTACAGAGAGATGCATTTGCTGAATGGTTTAATGCAAAAGAATGCGGCGGCACCCTTTTTTCAGCTTCCGGCCTATTCAACCGACGAAGCATATTTCGTAGTGATGGTTGCTACAAAGCACATAATATGCATGTATGGGCAGCGGACAACTCCTCCCCTCCCATCCTACCCGAACAAGTGCTGCACAACACAGGTAGGTTTCCGTCAATATTTGGCCCAACATTGTTGGTGAATACCTATTAATAGGTCCATACATCATTCCTATTTGTTTGGACGGACGGTCTTATAAGATATTTATAGAGAAAGTCTTGCCTGAACTGTTAAATGAACAATAGATCCAGCAGTTCTTTCAAGACGATATATGGTTCCAGCATGATGGAAGCCCAGCCCATTGTAGTTGTCGTGTTCGACAACACTTAAATTATACATTTGGATAACAGTGGATTTGGCTTGGTGGTCCCATTCATCCACCTACAACCGCCGGACTTGTTCGGCTTGTATTTTTTCTTTGTGCCTGAAAGCCTTTTGTAAGAAACACACATGAATAGTGCAGAGGATCATGTTGTAGGCATTAGCTTAAATACTGCGACCAACATTGAAACGCCCGGAATATTCCAAAAGCCTCGGCTCTGGATGCTGCGCCAGCGTCGAGCTCGTATCGGAGCTGGTGGGCTTTTACCGTGAACTTTCTTAATGTCGCAACTTTAACGCTTTATTATCTTCACTCTCCCTTTCTTTCTCGTATTTTTGTCTCTGCATGTCCGTGCTTGACGATTGAATTTCGCTCCTAAATTGATATGCAATTCCTATTCGTCTTTACATAATCTGCCCTTCCCAGAAGTTTGTAAACTCTTTAGCTACCCTGGATACACTCTCGTTTATTAAACCTATATCTGAATAAAATAATATTAAAAAATATAGTTATATACAAGTATTGTTAAAATACTCATAATCAGTATTGCCAAGTATCGCCTTAAATTTCAGATCACCATAATATGAGCTATTAAAACTTCTACCTAAATAATTTTTAAATAATGTGATAGCAATTTTCTTCATAATTTCGATTAGACATAAATAACTATTCATCGAACAGTATATTAAGTTTAAAAAATCAGGGCGGAATCTTAAAAATCGTTTTAACACTTTATTTTATTAAAAATAAAATTTTATATGTGTTTCTCGATAAGAAAACGAATGAACAAACAATTTAAACTAAGAATCATCAGAAAATTTTTAAATTATGAAGAAATGCCTTTGTCTTATGAAAAAGTGAAACCCGATCGGTTTGTTTTGTTTTCTAAAGCTCTTAAGCTTCGGGTCACATGAGATTTTAGTGAAATTACAGTGTATTTTTTTTTTATTTTTTTGTCGAAATCTCATACAGAAAAGCATTCATGTTGTTTCTTATTTTGAATCCACTTCGATGAGTGACGCCTTGATAAAGTTCACCTGGTGGATTCCCTAAACCTATTCAATGTCCAATCTTAATTTCTAAATAATTTTCATTTTGTTTTATGGTGCTTTTATTGCATGTTGAATGTTTTCTTGGTTGCTAGCTGCATTTGCGCACTCCAGAAGCTTTGGTTGCTTCTTTTCTTTCTAATTTTATTCTTTTAGATTTATGTTTTTGCGTTTAATATTATTATTTTATTTCCTTATATACAAAGCTGCTGATTTCCGTGGAGACATCGTTTATTATGATAGGCCCCTTATGCGAGGCGATCAATATTTGTAATTCTGTTTATTGCAGCAACAACATCAGAAACATGTTATTGCCTGATAACATTCTGCAACTTCAGTGCAACGGCACAAAACGTACGCTGCCTTTCTGGCGTTTGAAAGAATAACGATTCTTGTTATAGGAAATAAAGCTTATCAAAACGAAAGATTGACTAAGAACGTTGCTTATTGCTCTTGGTTTTTCTTGATTAATTCGTTACAAGAGCTCTGAGTATCTGATTCCCTGAAGAAAGAAAGTATTCCGTTTGAGATGTTACGAGAAGAAAAGGCATCCCTTCGTAATTGGTTAAATTTGCATTTCATTTAGAAAAGGCATTCTTCAGAATCAAAGGATATTTTTGTAGATCTAGTGTAGCACCCGAAGCACGTCAATCTATTTAAGTTTCATCATTTTTTAAAATAACTTTTTAAAGAATTATCTGGAAAGCTGCAGAGAGTGTGATACTAATAAAGTTCCTTTTCTTCTTCATTAAAATAAATACAAATAATTCAAAATATAAACTCAAATATATTTGTTCAAGTTCATTTTAGATTAACCAGTGTCCTATTTACACGCTTTCTATTATTAATTGTGATTCTCAATTGTTGTATTAATTTTTCATTAATTTGCCTTATGGTACACATAGTGCAAAACTCTGAAATGGCTGAAAAAAGTTCATTACATTCCGGAATAAGGGAAGTCTAAGAGTATGACCAGTAGGTACGACCATAGTCAGAAAGGAAATGTTGTAATATAATAGAAATTTATGTTATGCGCCAGTAAGTAACATAAATTCAAAAATGAAAAATCTCTTTTCATAATGATGACAATCACAGTAGTTGAAGATAACATTGATTGATGTACATTTGATTATTAATATTATATTTGTATCTAAATATCGTTCCCTTTTCAGCGGGGTGAGAAATTAATTTATAAGCATCAGTACTGCTGAGGTAGGACGATTTAAAGTTTTTTATAACATTTAGTTGGAACTTTTATAAAATAAAATTAAAAATTCATCTACCGGAATTGAATCCTATCACCAGAAACGCATTTTCAACAAACGATATTATTTTATTACTATTTTATCCTCTACCATAAGCATCAATAAAGATTCAACATCACAGTCACTTGCATAAAATGTGTTCCTCTTAGGAGAATGCGGATGCACTAGCGGGGATGTCACATCTTCAGTTAGTTGTAAAAGAAAACTACATCGTATGCTTAAAGCAGAACGCTAATAGTTGTTCCCGACATTCTTGCTAAAACAGAAATTCTTAATTTAGAGATTTTTATTCGAAAAATATATAGCTTTCTTTCTTTATCTCTTAGAATAAAAATGTTAGGTTTGTAAATATCAATTTATGCAGGTAAAAGGAATTTACTGACAACGGGAATTTTGGTCAACGATCAAATATAGTTTCAATCGTGTTAATTCAGTGAGTTTTTTTAATACTTGTTTTTTTAAGTAAATGAACTTTCTATCAAACACATAAAATTTCACCGTTCTTTCTTCGGAAATAATATTATCAAAATTCTTTGGACATAATAGTGATACCGATTGTTTTCTGTTATTATTATTCTTTATGATACTTTCCTTTATATTCAGTTATATTCTAATAATACTTTATTCTTATTATAATCTTCATACTGCTTGCATTTTTTTTAATAATGGAAAAAAAGTATCGAAAACAAAATTTTGTGGTTCTTTATTCTTGAACAATATTACTATGCTGATTATTACGAAAAATTTCTAAATATAATATTGATACTATGAATAATTTTTTTGTATTTCCTTTATGTAAAATGCTGAAATTTTGCAAACAGTCTGTTTGTTTATTATGTAATCCCGATACTATACCACGTTATACTTTCTTTTAAGCTAATGATAAGAAAATAAGATCTAAAAATAACTTTGGAAAACTTCTTTCGTGGGATTTACATCCTGGTACTTTCGCAGGATTGACAAAATTTAGTATTGTGTATTGCTTTGTACATTTACATTGTATTGTATATTTGCTAACGTTTGGGTTTTATTATGTATATTAATCATAATTATGTGCAAAATGTGTGTACTATATTGTTTAAATTGTTCATATCAATAAACAGCAAAAAAGAGATTGAGTATTACATGTATCAACAAGAATAAAAAATAATTTTCCGGATAAATGTAGAAAAATTGTTTGCACAATTTAAATGTTGCAGAAATATTAATCCATCATGTGATATATTTTCCACATAATTTTTTAAAAATTAAACTTTCTAAAGAACATTATCCAGCCACAAAAAAGAGCTAGTTAGGTACATAAGAAGACGTACACTATATGGATTAAAAGTATGCGGACACTTTCGAATTTACACATTTTTCGAATTTTCCAGAAAGGATGGACGAACTGCCCTTGAACTTCGACTATGTAAATAATAAGCTTAAACTTTTACTGAGCATTTGTCAAATATATTATAATATTTTTTTCATAGTTTAAAACTCAGATATGTAGGGACACTTGCATGAAAGTTCCATATAAAACCGTTAAGATTCAGAAAAATAACGACATTCCAGCCAGCAGAAGCAAAATGATGAGGGTTTTCCCTTAAATTGATGGTTCTTAAATTTGAATCTTCTATAACTTTTATGAATTGTAAAAATGGTGAATATGTTGTATACCCATGCAGACTTATAAGTTAAGTACATAATTTAAATTGCACTTCTACGATTAATATTATAAGATGCATATTTATTTAATATCAATTTGTGGAAAACCCTCATCATTTAGCTTTTCTTAGAAATAAACAGAAATTCAGCTCGCTACAATGCCGATATCTTTCTGAATCTTACCAATACTCGACTGGAATTTTTATATAAGCTGCCCTATACATCTGGTTTCGAAATTATGAAAGAAATAATATACTATGTTTCGCACTTGCATTGTTAAAAATTATTTACTACAGATACTCCTATTTCCTCGAATAATCAAAGTATTTACTTCGGATTTTAATATAATGCTTCGCTGGCACGTGTTCTGTAAGTTTCGTGCAATTTGGTTGAAAACTCTGTGTGTTAATGCGAAAAAAAATTGCGATTTTTTTAAAAACAAAACTTCATTTCTTCCCAAATATACCTGCTATTTTTATGAAAATACGCGTTAGTATTCATCACAACAGACAATTCCTTGATGAAAGTTGTAAGTTATTATCGGCTCTGTGAGGAACGGGGTGGACTTAAAGAGCTCTTTTCTTCTTCATCAATATCTTGTTTGTCCCCTAAATCCCCTCCTGAACGAATCTTCACTGTGAAATGTGAGATCATGCGTCTTCTTTACATGGTCGAAGTTCAATAGCAGTTCGTCCAGCCTTTCTGGAGAAATTCGAAAAAATGCGTGAACTCTAAAGTGCCCGGATTCTTTTGATTATACAGTGTATCTTATGAGTATTGGTATTCTTTGGATATCAAGACCATAACTACGACAACTTAAATATTTCCAATCTTTTTTCCCCCTCAGAATCCACAACATTTTTGACATAATATTTTTATATCTGAACATATGAGAATTGTCTGAATTTTTTAAATAAACAGTTGAATATACAGACTATTATACTTGTCATTCTCTCGGATTTGGTTAGCTTTTTATTCCGATGGGGAAAATCATCGTTGAAATTTTCCCTTTGTCTTTTTCTTCAGGAAATTCTAACTCATGTGCCTGAATATCTAGGCAGTATATCTCAATATATTTATTTTTAATAAGGTTTCTTACAAAAAGTATTTTTAAAAATTTTAGAAACCAATCTTCTTAGAAAGAAGGCAGGGAATTTTGAGTAGGCCGAAAGTTGTAATGTCGTAACATCCACTAAACTTTTACGCAGGGATGCTGAAAAATATTTTGTAATGTCCTTGAGTGAAGATGGCTCGGTTATTTTTAAATGTATGTAAAAGGCATTTTTTAAAGTGAAAGGATATGAAAGACAACACCTAAATAAAATGTACTGGATACTTTGGAAAATTTCGTATAGAAGCTTCAGAGGGCAAAGAGAAATAATGTTAAGCAACTGCAAGTCGACAAGTGTTCATTTTTTGTAAAGGCCGGAGTTTCACCATCCAAAGCCCAAAATACGTCATCCTGTCAAGAAAATCAACGTATCTTACTATTGTCCAAAAGTTCTAAATTTAGATGGTTAGATAACATATTGAATTTAATTATTACAATTACAAAGCTATTTGAAGGGCTACTATTTAACCACATGTTGAGCCCAGTATAGCCTTTTAGAGAATTTGTACCTTAAACACACCAAACAGAGAGAAAAAATTTAAGTAATTTATTTAAAAGAAAATAGAACTAACAGAAAAAAGAAGAATGAAGTTCGTAAATATGAGAATTCTTTGCTGAATTTTGAGATTAAGCGAAAGGAGGTCATAAAAAAAGGCAAAAATCTAGGATCTGCTCAAAAGTTTTGAAGAGGTTTTTTAAGACGTCTAGCATTTTTTCGAGAAATCGATTTTCAACCAAAATGGCTGAATAAGAAAAAGTAAAACGTTCGTAACATACGAGTACGCAAAATGCTAATTAAGAAAAGAAATGATTTTTTAAAGAGAAACACGTCTTACTTTAAAAACCAAGGTAGCTGTTTACACATTGATACCATACGAAAAAAGAGCACTTTGAATGACGACAATTTATCTTGCTTCGGTAACCTATTATGAATATAATTTTAGCGATATTTTATATAAGAAATAAAAGAAAATCTTTTTCCCTTACGAGAATTTCTAAAACAAGTAACACGAATACGTATCGTTTTGGTATAAATAAAGTTTTCAGCTTTTTTCTCTTAAGTCTTACTTAGAAATAAACTTAAAGGATGAAAAATCACGTAGTTTAACTTTTATTTGCAAACTTTGAATGAAGATAACTCTTGAATGTATTTTTAATACGACATGATTTAGAGTTTTTGCAGACTTAACTGTAGAAAACCAAGTACATATCTTTTTAAAAAAATTAAACGTCGGTTGTAATAAATAATTTCAGTTCTGAGGCAATTTACCAATTAATGCGGATATTAAAAAAGCAATTTATAGGTGTCAGAAAATGCATTATAATCTAATGCAGTAACCAAACATATTTTTCTTTTTTCATAAGGTGAGCTTTCTTTATGCGTTTTCAAACGCGTTCCCTATTTCTCTTCCTCTCTATATAATGAAATTATACTTATTTGTATAATTTTGACATTTCTTATTAAATTATTGCCACGAAAATAATAAAATAACTAAATCATTTCAAGTCTGTTTCGTTTTCAGTTAATACTTGGTAAGTTTAGTTAATTAATCTCTGCCCTTGAAATGCCATTCCAATGCTGGACAATAAGCATATAACTATTTCCGATGACTATACAAAAATTGTTTCTAATTGTATTAAATACTATAATTTGAAATATTTTCAAGAATTAAGAAATTAAATACAATACCTTTCCTTTAAGGTTTAAAATTTTTAATGGTTACACCCATAATCACAATACTTTTCCAAATAAATCAATCGAAATTCTTTGGAAATAGAGATAAATCTGCTGTTAAAGTTAAATTTATAACATAAATATAATTGGTACCATTGAAAAAAAAGTTTCCTAATTGAAATGTCATATTTAATTTCACATAATGCACTTTTGCACATTTCATTCAATTCAATAAAACTTAATGCTAACATTTTAAGAATCTGAGTTATCTATGAGCATTTCTCATTAAAAGTATTTCTAAGGCTTAATTAAGGAAAGTGCATCTATTTCACAAAATTTCCGAAACATTAATGAACACAAATCCTGAAAGAATCATAATCCATCATGAAATTGGACTCTTAAAATCAGGCCAAAAATAATCTGATCCAAATAAACGTTCAGTTTCTAGTCTTCGACAGGAAGTGCACTGACGGAGTTGGATTTAATGTATCGAGAATTATTTATTCAATTTGAAGCTAGATCTCCAATAATTCATGTAAACTGAGAAGTAGTTAAATTTCAAAGATGCCTTCATTCCCGTCTATACGTATATTTCTGTGATCACCGGGGCCTGATATTGGATGCCTTTGATGCTATAGTAGATATCTTTCTCCAAGTGTGGGTCAGTTATGCATTTTAGGGTGTTTCGAATGGAATCTACATTTCTCGCTGTTTACTGTTCCGAAACAATATTATTTG
Organism: Araneus ventricosus; assembly: GCA_013235015.1. Classification (NCBI taxonomy): domain Eukaryota; kingdom Metazoa; phylum Arthropoda; class Arachnida; order Araneae; family Araneidae; genus Araneus; species Araneus ventricosus. The sequence continues at coordinate 15,969 of BGPR01019406.1, forward strand.
AAACAAAATGGCTTACAAGTTTGATAAAATGATTGCATAAAATACTTCTTTCTTGCATCAAAATATTGTTACGAGATTCGTCCTGTGTGTGTACGGTGAAAACAGTCCAACAAGGAAGTTAACGGAGAATGACACTTTGTTCTCTAATATTCCGGAAAACACAAAGCGCAGGTAACAGGAAAACAGCACTTGCACAGATTAGCAACACAAACAGACAGTTTCACTAATAACAACAGCAACAGCACTTTCAATGCCGCTTGGAGTCTAACAGCTTACTAGTTCGCACTGCGGATAAAACTCCAAAGAGAGATTCCAAAGACGTTCGCACTCCAATGGCGATCCCAGTCGATCAACACGCTCTATTGCTCTGTGATCCGAGCACGGTCCTTTTATAGTCTCCCCGACAGGCCGTGACGTCACATGGAATCATCTGGATAAATCCGGATCTCGGCCCCCTAATAGAGATATCAAGAAAATTCCAGTAGTTTTGAGATGCCAAATTTGTCGCCAAGATCGGGGGTCGATAGCTCCATTCTACCGGCATTCCAATGCATGCCCCTGTAGAACTCTCTTCCGAGCCATAAGACTAACATTGATGGATTGCGACTTTCCATGTTCGTAACAATATGTATTTTAAGATAGCTACTAGGCTATAAAAAGTAATATGAAATTCTAAAATAAAAATAAAATGTCTGCTTTAAAGGAAGTTATTTCAATTTGGTAATTTAGAAAAGTATTATTAAAATGTTAGCAATCTTATAAAAAATTTTTTTGTGTTATTGACATTAAAGTAACAAAGGGTTTATGCAAAGATTTGAAGAACTGATTGTATGTATCTGTTTTTCAGAATAAAAAATTTAATGAGATTTAATTTAATCTATTATTGTATAATTGATATGAGTAATAGGAATAGTGTTGATATAATGTAAACTGGTAAATAATCTTTCATATACAGGATGGTCATAAATTATTGGCCCCATTTCAAAAATTAATATAAAAACCTCTACAATATAGTAACTTCGTTATTTTTTTAAATGAGAAAGTAGCTCAAAAAGTCTCTTCAGATAGGTAACGCGCCGTTACGCGCACTAGATCTGCGCAATCCAACGCAAGTGCCAAAATGGCAACCTCGCAGCAGAAGGCACGTTTGGTACTTCTCTGGCTCCACGAAAGCAAATCAATTGTAACAGTTCAAAGAATTATTCGGTTAGAGTATCGAAATTGTCATACTAACGCTTGATGAAATGCTTACGGGGAGACCGACAATTTCGATACTCTCTCTCTCTACATACATATTGCCATTTCGCTTATTACTTTTGTAATTTTCTCATGGATATGCTGCACAAAAAAGTCATTTGTTTATATAGTAATAAATACAGAGCTTTAGTGGAAAGTTTAAACTCAGCATCTCTATGTGAATTAACTGAAACTGAACTAAAGTAAATGAGATATTTTATATAGTAATAAATACAGAGCTTTAGTGGAAAGTTTAAACTCGGCATCTCTATGTGAATTAA
>BGPR01019406.1:17495-29342 GCA_013235015.1 Araneus ventricosus
GCATCTCTATGTGAATTAACTGAAACTGAACTAAAGTAAATGAGATATTTTATATAGTAATAAATACAGAGCTTTAGTGGAAAGTTTAAACTCGGCATCTCTATGTGAATTAATTGAAACTGAACAAAAGTAAATGAGATATTTTATATAATAGTGTCAAGTGCATTGGAAAAAACTCTTTTGAAAATAATGGGTTTATGTGTTGGTTAAAATTCTATAAACTTTGCAATAAGTATTTCCTATATTAAAGGCATAATAAACAATATAATGGATTTGGCTTTAGTTGTATGCCTTAACTTTTACATATTCAAAATTTAACACTGATTCTTCTTAAATTAAGCAAACTCAAAATATTCCATATTAGATCCACACTTTATATGTTTTCCCAAAGTTTTCTGGTGAGTCCGTACTCCACTTTCAGAAGTTAATTAAAGCTCCGTTCGAATTAACAGTCCATTAGAATTTCGGTTGTGTTGTTTCGGAATTCCGTGCAAATCCTCACGAAGGTAGTGAGGGATCCGAGTACCGTACCGTGTATGTATGTTCAATATCATTAACATCCTGTTGCTTATTAAGCCATACTGGTATAAGAGCTGCTGTTCTCATTAGGGCTTATTGACTCGTACTCAGCGAGTGAAAGCAGAGTAATGTATTAATCGTTCTGTGAAAAGTATTTTGCATAGTAGGCTAAGATATGAGCAATTTTCTCTAATTCCTTAGATATTCACGATGGAAATGCGTGTTATTTTGCCAATATTCATGTCCTTTCGAGAACATTATAGCAAGTATGATTACTTACTGCAATATTAGCCTTTATTGTCACTTTGCATATTATTTAGCAATTTTCTGTCTTGATTTTGTTTTTCATTTCAGTTGGCTGGTAATAATTACTGTCGTACAAATGTTTTATTTAGGATATAGATATTTATGTTTTTAGTGATTTTGTTACTGATAAAAATTCTTTGCTTGGGAACTCTTAGTGTTACTTATTTAGCCACATCAATCCAAATTTCTGATTAAGAGATGAGGGATTAATTTTTACGGAATCATGCAAAATTTTAAGGACTTTTCCAACTTTTTCAAAATGATTTATCTAAAATTACGTAACCTATTTTATCTAGACTGTCAATTAAGCAATGTACCCCTTGTTTCTCACGGGTAATGAATATTTTCAGAAAAAACGATTAAAAAAACCACAAGTTATATAGTACACAGAGTTTTTTGAGATGATATAAAGGATTTTAAGATAACTGCCTTATTACCTAAATCGAAAATAAAATCATGAGGTAGTTATTTCATACTCGTTAATGTTAAAAACACATAGAACACATTCCTATTTTCCATTATTCCATTGCTTTCTTGAAATACATGCTTGTAGACTTTTGGATTCCAATAAATGTGTCAAGTATTATAATCCCTACTTCCCAGTTCCGAGAATACTATGAAAAGAATTTTGCTGAAAATATTTACAAGTGTGGATTCCTTTATAACATCTGATTTAAAACAGATAATAAAATTCTCTTGGGACTGCTACAGTTAATGATATAAGTATTATGATTTTATAGATAAAGTGTTTGAAGGGTTTTCCGAGATGGAGATATTGTAATGAGGAATCATTGAACTTTGCCGCCAGTCAATATTTTTTCCTAAGTACTCATTACGTGGAATTAATGACTGTCCTTTCAAAAAGCTGAAATTTTGAGACAATTACATCTTTTAATTATTATTGCTCGATTAAAATCCAGTTTATCACTCTAATTTGTAATTCAAAACTTGTATAAGCCGAATTTGGTTAAACCTTTTTTTTTGCTAAGTATAGAAGTTATCGGATATTTTTGAGGTGAATCAGATCTTCCCTTAAAACAAAGCAAAATAATAATAATTTTATATGTTGTTCTTGTGAATAAATTGATTGCTTCGAATTGTAAATTGCTTCGTTATTCCTTCTTTTCCTAGGATTGATGTCCCATTACCTTTTCGATAAGGCTTTTGCTTCGCTATAGCTCCTCCACTGAACCGAACCCGCGCCTAAAGTATATACGTTGCTCGTGTATATTCCTTGGCGTTTGGATTCACATTTTATGTCTTAACAAAGCCATCTTGACATGGTCTTGAAAGGAAAATGACTTTTCTTTAAAACAATATATCTACAATTTTTACTTAAATAATAATTATAATTAAAATTATTATAATTAACTTTCGAATGAATGCAGCCGGCTATAGCCGGTACTCGTATCTGTGGGTTGCTTTTTGGTTGCTGGATATATCCGGAAACTAAAAAAGATTAGAAACTAAAGGGTTAAATGAAAATTATTATACGTTTTTCATAATGAAACTGATGGATTGCAGAGCGTGGCATCAGTTCATGGTCATAAGAAAGAGAAGTCAAAACTTTTAAAAACACTAATTAAAAATTTATTAAAAGATACAATCAAACTCAAATTGAGCTACATAAAAGAAGCTTTAGAATAAATTTCACCTCATACCTTTCGGTGTGTCATCTGTGTGACGTACATCACTCCAATTCTGATATATCTACTTGGAAGGGTCGAAAATGTCGAAGTACCTAAGACATTTTTGCAGTACTGAGGAAAAATTTTAAACTCCCATCCTAAAAAAGTGTGTAAAATCTTATAACTCTGAATTGGTATCTTCTGTCGCCTCAATGGACCGAAAGTTGTGAAAATTGGAATAAAAATGGTTAAAATTCAAAAATTAATATATAATAACAGATTTCATTGATCGGTTTGCGGTGATGATTAAAAGTTACTATTTCTTAACAACAACGCCTTTATAAAATTTTAGAATTCTAAGTTAATATCTTCTGCCGCCTTAACAGCGCTGAATTATGGAAATTAAAGGCGAAATTTTAAATAAATACAAGTTTCACCTACCTGTAACCTTACCTTGTAAATGCGCGATTTTTTCGAAGTGTATCTGTCTGAAATTAAGAAAGTTCTTCCAAACGAGCAAGCTTTCCTCATTGACCAAAGAATAGGAGAAAAATGTTCATTGTAATTTTTGATGTTCTAGAAACTAAGCGGCTCAAGAAACGTCAAATGAGAAAGGAATAGAATACTATTCGTTCTGCCTAACAGACATCTGCTGCTTATGCTTGAAATTACTATTCAGTTGAGAATGATGGGAAACTGAAAGATGATTTGATGGAGTTGGAGACGGAGGAAGACCAGGAGGGCACCAAAGATGCGTATTACACTATATTTGCAAGCAAATCTTTTCAGCTGCCCACTTTCGCTGTGCAAATGCGTTTAAAACTGGATACAACAACTCTTTCCAGTCACAGATATTTGTGGCATTTCATCAGCTCATCTCGGTACTTGCCTAAGAAGTATCGTGACATAATTGAACCAGTAATTTCTCGGAACTCTTACTTTACAGCTCCAGGAAACATGCTTTTGGCCATGTTAACTGATGAGAGATGCCATATTAGAACCCTTGCAGCTCGGCGAATGGTCAAAGCTAGGAAAATTGGCCCAGATGGAATTAATGTTCGTAGATTCTTTATTCCTGCTGTTAACTTTGGAGTTACAGACTGCGTATATGTCACTGACTGGCAAGCTTCTTATGTCACGTCGCCTCCAGTTCCCAGAGAGATTAGCTCTCACGAACTTCTGAAGATGATACAGGACGATGTGCCAACGGACGGCTGAGGCTTCATTAAATTGCCTTCACAAACCAAGCAGTTGCTCCGATTGTGAAATTCTGTACTGAAACCTCCAGAAAAACAGCTGGACCGCAGAACAGGGATAGATTTGTTAGAACTATACTAGAATCCAGAAAACACATGTCGAAATATAAGCCACAAAAAAGATTACAAACAATACTGCTTTTGTAATTTGCATGTTTGAATGGTTGAATAAAGTTTCTGTGCGCATTATAAAGAGATAAGTGAAACTTGTATTTATTTAAAAATTCGCCTTTAATTTCCAAAATTCAGTACCGTTGAGGCGGCAGAAGATATTAACCTATAGTTTTAAAATTTTGTAAAGGTGTTGTTATTAAGAAATAGTAACTTTTAAGCACTACCATCGATCAACTAAATCTATGATTATTTATTAATTTTTGAATCATAGCCATTTTTAGTCGAATTTTCATAACTTCCGGCCCATGAGGCGACAGAAAGTATCAATTTAGAGTTATCAGATTTTACATATTTTTTTAATGATGGGCGTTTACAACTTTTCCGCACTACTGTAAAAAGATCCAAGATACTTCGAATTTTCAATCCGCCCTAATATATACTTACTAACAGTAAATTACAGTAATTACTCTATTTAATAACAGTAAATTTGCATAAACATAAATACTCCCACTTCTAGAATGACATCATGATTTGAGTGAACCATTGGGTTGCAAGTCTACTGCTCTGGTTTGCAACTCAACTCAACAAATTGGTTGGCGGGCTTTTTCTGTTCATATTTCTGATCATGACTACCTGACCTCTTAAAGGTAGTTTAATCAAACACAATTGCAAATGTGAAGATAAAAGAAATTAAAGTTTATATATATATATATAAACTTATATATATATATATATATATATATATATATATATATATATGGATATCAATTATCAAAGCAATTTTGGGTACTGAAAAATATAACTCAATGATTAGCTATACTAATATAATTCACCTACCTTTTCAGACCTGAAAAACCTAGCTACTCTTAAAAGTCAATTTGCATATAGTGGTAGTACAATGCACGTTGTGATGTCTAAATAGAAAAATTAAAACAGAATCGAACTCGAATTTTTAAATTTTTTGTTTATTTAATAATTGTAAAGATTTAGATTAACTGCCATGATTTTACAAATGAAATATTTTAATAAAGATGCACACAAAAATGAGTAAAGAACAATTCACATAAAATCACAAATTGAAATACCTGCAGCTTTTTTTAAAAGAAACAAAAGACAATAGCGCTACCATCAAAAACTAAATTTTTTCATAAAAAGAAATTTTTAGCTCCATAAATTTTTAGAGCTAGAATGAAAAAACAGGTGAAGTCGTATTTCTCCGTCAGACCAGAAGTTGCAACGTGAAATCAAATTATTTGAAGCATACATAATAGGCCTTATGTTGCCCAATAATACTGAAGATTAGGACGCACTGATATTTTTAGCGTTTATTGTTACGTCATCTTCTACTAATATTTGTATCAGCCAACATTATTGGCGATGATCCATGTCGAAAAGAGCACTGAAGAAAACGTTGAAGGCTTACACGCCTGTATTTATTTTTTATCACATATATTGACCGTCCCATACCGCACAAGAATTCAGTTGCGATTTTTTCCAGAATTTTTTATGGCTGATCTTTCAAAGAACACGACTTAGAAATTTCTTTCAAACAAAAATGACATACGTAGATTACCAACACCTTTCCATTCTTCAGAAAACAAAGAACTAAAAGGTCCCCAGAGGCCTAAAAGGCCCTGAGGCCCGCAGCCGCAAAAAAAACACCAACCCACGTTCAGCCCATCACAAAAAAAAAATTTAAATCATAACGAAAATGATTCCAGATACAGACGCAAACCAGATTACGCCAAATTCTTACGAAAACAGGATAGCGAAGAAATAATCCCGTTGCAAAAATTTGAATTTAAAAATTAATAGTTAAAACTTTGAGAAACAACAACAAAAAGTTAAGACAAATACTATTTAAATCGAAAACAAAGTAAATTAATAAAATTTTGATAATTAAAGAAACGGCTAAAATTATCGTTTGAAATTCAAAAAATTGTCAAAGATGACAAGAGAAGAGAAACTTTATGGCGAAGAATTAAATTAATTAAAAATACTGACAAAACCGAAAAATGATGTCGATGCAATATTTGCAATCTAACATCTCCCCCCCAACGGGAAAACATTTTGCTGCAAATTGTTTAAAAATCTATATAATACATCTAATTTTTTTTTATGTGTGCACACTTTTCTGATTGTCATTTATCAATACAAAATGAAGTAAATAAATTCTATATCACAGTTAAATTATAAAACAATTATAGACATAAATGTTATTTTTAAAGAATATTTTCTCTTTTTACAACAATTCTTTAATTCCTAAGGTTTGGTCTAGGCTGCTCTTGTTTAAAAATTTTACTTATATTAAGTTTAATTGTTTTGTTGTCCTTAAGACTCTTAATGACATAATTATTATTTCTTAAAATCTTTATAATCTCAAAAGGTCCTTTATATTTCTCCTGGAACACCTGTGGATGAGAAAAATTCTTAACAAATACCTTGTCGCCCAAATTAAAATTTGGCACTTTACGACCCTTGATGTGCGGAGCATTGTTTTTAAAATATTATTCCTCATTTTTTGCAAACTCATTTCTTATGGAACACATATTATTTCTGATATTTTTCAGATATTTTGATTCATTTTCAACAGTTACAGGTTCAAAAAAACTATCTAAAGGCAGATTTTGCTTTCTTCCAAAAAATATTTCTGCTGGAGCAAATTTTGTAACAGAATGAATTGAATTGTTGTAATACAATTTAAAAAATAAAAGTTTCTCTGACCATTGAAAAGTACTCTCACACATTGATGCCAAACTTTCTTTCATTGTTCTGTGAGCTCTCTCAAGTAAACCATTTGCAATTGGATAGTAAATTGAAGATTTTCTATGCTGAATATTTAACCTGTCTAAAAATTCTATCATCTCATTCGAGATAAAATTAGTGGCATGGTCAGTGATTAAAAATTTTGGAAGACCAAAATTGGCAAAATATTTGTTTAAACAATTAATTATGGTTCTTGAAGTGATGTAAAGGATAGGCTACTAAATATCTACTATAGTGATCAATTATAGTTAAAATGAAATTTTTGTTGTCGGTGGATCTAGGAAGTTTACCAACAATATCAATAGCAATACATTGACCTGGTGCAAGATTTCTTTTGGGAATCATTTTTGTCTGAGTTAATTTAGCTTTTGGTTTGTTTTCTAGGCATTTTTCACAATGTTCACAAAAATTGTTTGTATCTAAGTACATACCTCTCCATTGATACTTATGTCTAATGAATTCAAAAGTTTTCTTAACACCAAAATGTGGAGCATGGGCAGTTTCAATACAAACTTTAATTAGATTTAGGAATTACAATTCTATTTACAATTTTCTTTTTATGTGCTTTTTTGATCATTAACAAACCTGAATTAACATCAAGAAAATATTGTTTACATTGTTTGTTATCAGTTAAATCATTCATAATTTTGCTTAAAATTGCATCTTGCTTTTGTTCATTTAAAATGTTTTGCATAGAAAGTTTATCATTAGGTTGAAAAAGAGTGATGTTGTTTACATTTAGAGAATTTTCTTCCACAACTCTGGATAGAAAATCAGCGGGATTTAAACTACCAGGTATATGAGTTGGAGTGAATGAAAAAGTACCTAAATACAATAACCATCTAGCAACTATTTCTGGCTTTTTGTCAAGACTTTGATATTCAGTTAATGGTTTAGCATCAGTTAAGAGTTCAAAATTTTCCCCCAATAATTGATCATGAAAATGTTTGACCGAAGCATGAATATCAAGCAATTCTCTTCGTATCGAAGGATATTTACATTCAGCTGGTGTTAATTTTCTAGAAAAAAATTCTAAAGGATAGTAAACATTGTCTTTTTTTGCAATAATATACCACAAATAGCAATTTTACTAGCATCAATAATTAATGAAATAGGCAAATTTGGATCAAAGTTTTTTAACGTAGGTTTTTTGAGAATGATTTCCTGCACAGTGTTAAAAGCATTTTCACATTCAACCAACCAAACAAATGGAGTATTTTTCTTAGTTAACTTTACCAACGGTTCAACAATACCTGCATAATCATAAATCAAACCTCTAAAATAATTTAGCATACCCAAAAACATTTGTACCTGTTTTAAATTTTTTGGCCTAGGAAAATTAGTAACTTTGTTTACATTCTGTTCTGATGGAGAAAAACCATTAGCATTTAAATCAAAACCCAAATATGTAATTTCTGATTTGCACAATTGCAATTTTGCTGGATCCAAAGTTAGATTAAATTTTATGAGTCTATCAAATACTTGCTGCAAAGTTACTTTAATTTCACATAAGGAATCTGCTGCAATTATGATGTCATCAAGAAAAAATTGCACATTTTTACCTGCGATACCATTTAAACATTTTGAAATTAGTGTGTGAAAATATAATGTACTGTTTTTTGAGCCAAAGGGAAGTCTGGTCGGTTGAAAATTACCCATTTCTGTACAAAAAGCAAGTTTTCGCTTATCCTCATCTCTCAATTTTATTTGAAAGAAAGCTGACTTCAAATCCAAAACACAATAAATTTTCCTACCTGCAATGTTTTTAATAATTTCAGAAATTTTTGGAAGACAAATTTTGAATATTTCAGTTATGTTATTAAGAAGTCTATAATCTACAACCATTCTGAATTTAGGTTCAGAATTACTGTCATTAGGATTTTGTTTTATCTTAATGAAAATTACAGGAAAACAATAGCTCGAAGAAGATGGTTCAATGATACCTGCCGCTAAAAGATTATTAATTTCCTGCTGAGCATATTTTTTAGCCATGAGAGGAATAGAATAAGGTTTTGTTTGTAGAGGAAAATTATGCAAAAGAGAAAATTCTGGGATTACTGCTGAAGTTTCCCCAAGAGTTTTGTATGATTTTGAAAATACCTTATAATTTTTGAGAAGTAATTCCTGCATGTCTTTTTTGTCTGTATCATTAAGATGATCAAGTTTAAAATCAGATTTGAGTAACTGGTCTCTGCTCATTTTATGCATTTCATTTAAGTTTAAGTTATTAATTTGATAAATTTCAGAATCAGAAGGAGACATGATGTCATTTACATCAAATGTTGACAATTTATCCATAATTGTATTCTTTCTAACATGAATGACTTTATTTGTTTTATTTTCAATTATGGTGTGAAGAAGATTAGCATTAGTGGGAACATTTAGAGATTCATTGATTAAATAACCCAATTTATTTTTCTTTGGAATAAAAATTAGATCTTTGTTTTTTGAAATGTTTTTAGGAATTTTTAAATTTATAATTTCTGTTGAAAAAGGCTGAAGTGTAATATTATTGGCTATTTTAACATTAAGCGCATGAAAAGTTTCCTCGCTGACATCAACTTTCTCACCAATATTGTTGTTAATTTGCTGAAAGTTTTCTTTTTTGTTTTTGTCACTTTCAGATATGTCACAATCAGTAGTTTCACTGTAAACATTGGTAGGAGAATTTTCCTCTAAGGCAAATTTTTGATTACCAACTAGAAGTTGTTTGTTTACAGTGTCTATGACAACTTTATTTCTTTGTAAGAAATCATAACCAAGAATAGCATGATACTGAGCATTCCAAGAGTTAAGTGTGACAAAAAATTGATTGGAAAACCATTTATTTACAATTTTGAATTTTAAGTTAATTGCTGACATGTATGGAACAACTGTGTTATCTATTGTTTTAATTCTGACCATTCTTGAAATATACTCAACTTTAGTTTTTGTTTTGATTTGATGAACAATGTGTGGCTGAATTAAACTTACATTTGCACCTGAATCAATAAGACATTTTAATTGAGTACCACAAATTTTTATATTTACAATTGGAAGATTGTTGCTATTGTTAGTGCATGACATTAATACTTTGGTTTCTGTGTTATCTAAAACTTTTTCTTTATTTTGATTTTGAATTGGCTGTTTAGTTGAGCTATTAATTTTACTTTTTGATTTTTTAGTTTGAGATTTATGTTTCTTGATTACATTTTTATCCTTAGATTTCTCACCATCATGCCTTTCTAACACTTTGATATTACTCTGTTTTTTCTTTGTTACATGAGAATTTTTTTTGTTGTGTTCAAAATCATAACTCTTTGTTTTAACGATTCCTGCCAAAGAGAATTCTTTTTTTTGAGTTTTGAAAGAATCTTCTAGAAGTTTAAATTACTTCTGAAACCTCTGTTTGAAGCAGTTCTGAAATCACCTCTGAAACCTCTACCAGAATTATTCCTTTGATTTGCACGAGAGCGATAAGGATGAAAATTATTTGTACGAAAAGTTCTGTTGTAGCTTGCCCTATTATTACCCCTATAATAATTACCACGGATATAATAAAAACAATTATTGGCTTTGTGGTTTAACTTGCCACAAATTTGACATGGAGATTGTTGGTAACTTTGAACATTATTGGAGTTGGTTGCTGGTGCTTCTATCAAACTATTTACACACAAATTTTGAGAAGATATGGCATTTACTTTTTCGGATAATTCAAGTATTTGTTTATTCGTACTCAATTGTTGTGATAAAATCTGGTTTATACCAGAATCTGTGACATTTATTTCTCCACCATTATCACTCAAAGCATTGTCTATGTTTTTAGCTATTGCTACAGCAGATTTGAAAGTTTTGGGACCTAATTTTTAAACTTCCACCCTGATATCTGGTCTCAATGCCTCAATAAATTTTGACAGCTTTAATTTTTCTGTGAGAGGACAACATTCTACTCTTCACTGTTATTTGGATTGGAGAATTTATCAGTAGTAGAACTCACTAGCTCTGCCAAATCTGAAATAGAGTGGCTGACAGATTGTTTTAAATTGTTAAATTGTCTTTGAGCTTCTTAAAAATTAGGTTTTTTGCAAAATTTTTCTTTGAGTTTTTTAACTAAAGAATCAAAATCGTCTATCTCCTCAATTTTGGGGTTGCTCACTAAGAATTTTAGGGCTTGATCTTTTAAGTTAAGTTTTAGAAGTAGAATTTTTTTAGCCTCACCCCATTTTTCAAGTTTAGCAATATCGTTGAACTATTTTATGAAGAAGTCAAAATTGTCACCCCCTTTAAAAGGTGTGAGAGAAGAAATAAGACTTTGGGCCATAGTACTTTAAAATCTATTGACAGTTATGAAATAATTATATCAGTTATAAAATACCCAAATCATATACAAAAATACTGAAATACACAAATTGAAATTTATAATACTATTAAATCATTTTCACAAAAACAATGCATTTTCCCTGAAGGAGACTGGAGCACTGAGCAAAAATATAAAATATTTTTAATACTCTAACATGTGCATCACTGTTAAATTTAAATTAGTTGGCAGTAAATTAAATTTATTAATTAACCCATGAACTCAACCTTAAATTTGTATATTACAATTTTGCTTTTGAACAAGGCACCAAATATTGGATGGGGTAGCTAGGATTAAATTAAATGTTAAAGCAAAGTTGGTGCCCAATGTTAAAATTTAAAGTATTTAATATATATATATATATATATATATATGGATATCAATTATCAAATCAATTTTGGGTACAGAAAAATATAACTCAATGATTAGCTATATTAATATAATTCACCTACCTTTTCAGACCTGAAAAACCTAGCTACTATTAAAAGTCAATTTGCATATAGTGGTAGTACAATGCACGTTGTAATGTCTAAATAGAAAAATTAAAACAGAATCGAACTAGAATTTTAAAATTTTTTGTTTATTTAATAATTGTAAAGATTTAGATTAACTGCAATGATTTTACAAATGAAATATTTTAATAAAGATGCACACAAAAATGAGTAAAGAACAATTCACATAAAATCACAAATTGAAATAGCTGCAACTTTTTTTAAAAGAAACAAAAGACAATAGCGCTACCATCAAAAACTAAATTTTTTCTTAAAAAGAAATTTTTAGCTCCATAAATTTTTAGAGCTAGAATGCAAAAACAGGTGAAGTCGTATTTCTCCGTCAGACCAGAAGTTGCAACGTGAAATCAAATTATTTGAAGTATACATAATAGGCCTTATGTTGCCCAATAATACTGAAGATTAGGACG
>BGPR01019407.1:0-29341 GCA_013235015.1 Araneus ventricosus
TGTGAAAATGTCCCTTTGGGGAAAGTTACATATGATTTACCAAAATCTCATAAAAATGCCTGTTAAGTTGGTAAAATGGCAATTTTTACTTCTTTGTTCCTAGTAACTCAGAAAGCACCCAGAACTAAACATTTTGTAGCTAAATTTTTAAATTTTACTGTCTACCCCCTATTATTTCCATGACTATTTATTATTTATAAATTCTTTGCCCCCTCCCCCACTTCTTACCCCCAGTCCCCGCCACTGTTCATTGGAAGAGGCTGAGCTTTCAGGTTTGTTATCGAGTCATGCTACAATCGTTTATCAGCATTATCAGCTCTGTGAGAGATCCCGCTGTTTCTCCTCTACGTTACACATTTTTATTCGTTATATTCAGTTAATGTTAGAGTAATATTAAGGTATCTGTTACATTGGCGTATGCGATATAAAATACAATTATAATAGCATTCTTAGTAATTTATTTCTAATTAATTCCTTTATCAGCACAGCCAAATTAATTCAAATTTTATGTTCATTTAGAAATGACGCCTGTGCTAAAGAATATGGAAAGAGACATAATCAAGGAATGCGGATCAGTTCCTCAGTGCGAGTTGCATGATTAACCCTTTCGCGTTCATTGGTCTCGCAGTGAAACCACACACTGGGCATTTTTTATTTTTTACTGCGCATAGCGTAATTTCTCTTTCGTAACTTTAGAACCACATATATAGGCCAACTTGTATAAAAATTCCAGTTCAATTCCTTTAGTATTCACAAAGATATCGGAATTGCAAGAACTCAATTTTTTTTATCTCCAAGAGAAACAAAATGATGAGAGTTCTTGCGCAAATTTATATTTTTTTAAGATTAAATCTTCGAAAGTAATAGTGAATTTTATGAAGGCTGAATATTCACGTATACTTATAAATTAAATACATAATTTAAATTGCATTTCGATGATAACTTATTGGGATTAAAATTAACCCGTTACCATTCATCGGTTTCACTGTGAAACCACAAATTTCTTGAAAATAAAAAAATGCTAATTTTTTTCCTTTACATAATTATGATCAGCTCCATGTCGAATACTCATTTTTGAAATGAATTTAGTAGTTTTCAAAACGAAACATTTAATGAGCTTGAAAGGGGTAAAACAAACAGACATGAGTTTAAAATGATGATATGGAAGTAAACAATAGCAGAATAGGCAACATTCTTTTCCCAAAGTTCGAGCACCTCTACTTTCTTCATTTACAATTGAACATTTATAATTATAAATTGATATATGGGAATATAAAGGTTTTTATTTAAATTTTAGATATCGTGATAACATTTTGTGACATTTTCAGAAGACTCTGGTATTTGAGGTATTGGTTGATGACAGAATTTGTATTTTAAAGTTTTCAAGTTGTATGCAGTTATTTGTGGTCTAAGTAATTTTGAAAAATTAAATAATCTAAAATAATTTTTGGAAAATCTTTATTAAACTTACAATTTTTTATGAATAAATCAGTATCTCCCTACAACAACTTATCTTTATCAATTCCATATCCTTTTTCAGAGCGATTCCTTTCTTTGGCAATAGATTACGTTTTTAACATAGATCTATCTTTGCATATTCCAAATTAGAAAAATTATAGTTTGAAAAAAATTAGAACAAATTATTTAATTAGCATATTATGCAGTATCTTTCCGGAGTTCATTATAAACAAAGTAGGCAACTGCCTAAGGGTCCCACAAATCTAGGGGGCCCGAGAATGTTTTGTGGTATTTTCAAAGTAATCTAATGTGCTTTCATTTGATTTACAAGCCATGTATTTTTACCATGTATTCGGACATATTCAAATCACAATCAATTTTCGTTTATATTTCGGAACATTATACTTACGTTTTTACTTTTCTTTTTTTGCATGATTTCAAATTCGGCTTCAAGTTCAATGTAGTAATTTTTTTTTTTCGCAGTTGGCAGTCAACAGCCCTGGGATACAACAAATTTGAGTAAATTTAGAAAGCGTCAAAAAATGTTTTTTTCACCATTTTACTTAAAATTTCATGTAAATTAAATTTTTTTATACGCAAGATACTGAAATCAAGTCTCTTGAAGGAAATCCGCAATTGATTATTTTGCTGTTTCAGTTTGTCTTAATATTTATTACTTATAAACTGCTTATATAGATATTAAATTAAAATCAATAAAAAAATATATAGTTTTAGAAGAGAAATGGATGCCCGAAATTTGCACTGCCTAAGGGCCCATACAGAAGCTTCATCCGGCCCTGGAGATCATATTAGAATTGAGTTTTAATTCATCAAAAACTTAGACTCGATAATTAGACATAACAATTGTTGATTAGCATGTCTTTTAGATGAATCACGTAACAATTATAGTATTTGGATCAAATAAATAGTGGTTAATCCTTAATTCAATGTATTGCGTAAATTTCCATTATTTCTATAAAGCTTCATGCAATATATAATTAATTGAATATGGACTGAACAAAACTTGTGGTGTATTTCTTTTATGTTTATTAATGCTGTTCTTAAATTTAAGAACGGTAAAAGTAAAAAATTGAGAAAAGTTAATTTCTTTTTTGTATCTGAACTCTTATTTGATAAACTATCGCAGCGCCTGTCGTGTAGTTATCTTTGATTAACTTAAATTCGATTAAGCACAGATCAGCTGCAAGTTCATTATTAGTATCTACTACATAAATCAAGCACATAAGTCAGATGATGCCAAAAATAAATAACTGCAAATCAAGATAGATTAATTTGCCTAGCTTAACAGTAAGTGCATCAATCCTTATACATTTGATTACAGATTTGTGACAAGGATCTTGCAACTAGGATCTTGTCAAATTTAGAATAGTGAAGAAATATAGTAAACTGCATTGTGTTCAAAAATAGCTAACTAATAACCCCAGATAAACATTACACACACATAAATTAATAAGTAACACCAGACCTGGAAAACCTGTTAGGACACAATGTGAGAGAAAACATATCCATGAATAAATGACAGAAACTGTAATGTTGAACTAAATGCAGTTTATTTATGAATTGAAAAAAAATTAAAAGAAATACTTGTGGTGATAAACATATTAATTTGCACAATTTGCTGACGCTCTTGAATAATGTACACACATTTTCAGGATCATAAACACTTAACACATAATTCAGATTAAACAAAGTTGGGGCCCCCTATCAAGTAAAATTCATGGACACAAGAAAAGTATTGAAAGAATTCAACCAATAATTTTGTCACACGAGTATAAACAGAGATATAAAAAAATATCACAGGCTGACATTGCTAATGCTATGTCACAACATTATTCCTTTAGTAGTAGTAGGTTTACCATCATCACAATTTAACAACTTGATGTAGTGATACCAATGCTAACACATCTATTCAACTAAATAAAAACTTGATGTCCCTAGTTAGAGATTGTGCTGGTGGACTAAAATTCTATTTTTCAAAGTTGCTACAATCAAGTAACCCGTATGCAGATATTATGAAATGCTATCTATTAAAGTTAAACACATAATTAATAAAATTTACCCTGCATACAAAATATATTCCAGCATTTCTTAAATTTGTTTTGCTCAAAAAAATAATTAAATAAATGTAACTTCCAAAGTATAGTAACATCGTTAGTACAATATGATTTTCACGAATCCACAACTTAATCCCTATTTCTATCAAAACTTTCTTAAATGATCCATTTGCAGCACATAAAAAAAAGTTCAAAACTGAATGTTATATTTTTGATGTTATGAGTTTTTCAAATTTAAAAATTACAATTCAAAAAAAAACTTATCTGACAACATTGATGAGGACAACTGGGCTGGGGTCTGGATCAGTGGCGCACACAAGAGCTGGTAGGCGAGGAGAGTCTCATTCACTATTTTAGAGCCTTTCCTTGGGTCCTTGTTATGGAAATGTCCACCCTATTCAGCTGATATCCTCTCCACACATATTCGTGTCACTAGGACTTGTTGCAGACAGAAAGCACCCTTTGGCTGGCGGTTCAACTGGATATGCCCGGTGACATCTTCTGGCTCCTCAGTTGCTAGGCTCCAGGTCAATCACACTGTGACGCAAACCTTCTAGCACGGACGGATGACCGGATAATCTGCAGCCTGAATCTTGCTGGGCTATACAGTGCGCCGCATGCACCGTTTGACGAGATGGACAGTCCTAGACATTTTCGCACCGCTCTCAGGTTAAGGGCCTATGCCGTGGCCACTCTTAAAGTAGGATTTGCTAGGCAATTATTTGCATTGTTGTGAGCAAACAGCTTACGCTGAAGACATATCAGTAGATAGAAAATGAGAGTTCAGCCACATCGAGGGATTGAGGAGGCTCTTGAGGCTCTTCCCACCTCACCCCTCCCCTTCCCTTCCCTATCACTTCTCAGATAAGGAATTTTCAAGATAATGATTCAAGATAAGGACTTGAGTTAAGGATTTATTTTTGTTATCGGTATTTCGAACTTTGAAAATTTTCACAAATGTTTTTAGGGACTTAGAATTTTCAACAGTCTTTTACAATTAATCTCTCTCATAGATTTGTGTCAATCATTATTTATCGCTAATTAAAATAAAGGAAATAAAAATAAAATAAACATAATTATTTGATACTAATAAATTAGATATAATATTTTTCACAAGATTAAGCCCAAGACACCAACCACTTCCTGATAAGGAATTAATTATTTTTTCTATCTGCCTTTCGAACTTTGAAAATTTTTCGAGTGTTTTTTAGGGACTTAGATTTTTCAACATCCTTTTAATCTCTCTCATAGATTTGTGTCAATCATTACTTATTGTTAATTAAAATAAAGCAATTAAAACTTAAAAATTAAAATAAAGAATTTAAGCATAAGAATTTAAAATTAAACCATTTTCAATCCTTACTTAACATTAATTAAAATAAAGCACTTAAACATATTTCTTTCGAACTTTGAAAATTTTTTCGAGTGTTTTTTTTTTTTTTCTCGTCACATGTATTAGGATTTAAGGTTTCAAACACCATCTGTTGTGAAGATTTATAACTAAAGTTTTTCAAGTTTAAAAAAGGTTTTATTTCGCAGGGATTCGAACCCTTAGCATAAATATTGCTTCTACTAAAATTTGGTTTTAGTGACTTTGATTTTTTTTCACAACATCCTTTCTCACACAGATTTGCATCAATTCAATCATAACTTATCATGCGTGCATTAAAATAAAACATTTAAATATAAAATAAACATAATAATTTGTTACTTACAATCTTAATTTCTTTTTCTTTTCTTCTTCTGTTACCAAAAATACCAAAGATGAAACTATTTTAAAGTTGACTGCTTTAGGTTAAAATTGCTGCAAGTTAGAGAAATAGTCTTTATTTCAGCGTTTCAAGACTTAATCATTTTCTTAAACTTAGCGGTCTTATGACACCTGAATTGGCGGCCCCTATCCCGACATCCACACCACGCCAGTCATCCCTGTGAACTCTATGCCCCATGGGTGGGTTGTGGTCAGCTGTGGAGGACGTTTGATCACTGTATATGGTTTTGCGTGCAATGGCCCCACATACACGGCGGATCTTCAGTGGATTGTGGTTTCGAACATGTAACCCTTTGATTCCGAGTTCGGGACCAGACCACCGTGGCCCTTTCGGACTCAAAGATATCTTAAATGTTGATATTCATCAAAATCTCTGAATTTTTGACGGTTACAATACTTTCTATACGAGAAATCAATAAGTTATAATGTTTGTGGTGTCGTCATCGGTTGCGTCACGTTTCCTGAGTCTGCATGCGAGAGTGTCCCGCCTTCCGGTGATGCCATCTCTTGGCCAATGGTGAATAAGGGCTTTAGTACCTAAAGGCACTCTTTCTCCTGCACTCTCTCTTCTGTTTGTAGACTACCAGCGCGCGTGGTTATATGATTTTAATACTAATTTCTTTCGAATAATTTTGTGTTGTCCTATTAAATACTAGCTAATCCCGCGCTGAGAATCTGTGCTCCGTTATATGCACACCGTTCATTTTCGGGCCTGTGTAGCGCATTCTAGCTTCTGATGCTTCAGTTCGCAAAAGAATACAGCGCTTCTCAATTATCCTCAAGAAAGAAATTGAGCCAAGCTGGCGATTCAGCGCTCCAAGAAAATTTGACGAGTGGTGTGGATATAACGGAATAGTGCCTAATATATGATGTTCACAATAGTAAGCTCCATGGTGTTCACCTTAATTTCTGAATATAAAATGCTAAATTAAACTGTTTTCACATTTATCTGAACGTTCTTTGGCTCGACTAAGCTTCATTTATAACTGATCTCTTTTAAATAATTTCATTTTAAGTTTCATTATATTGCAAGAAATATTGTGAACTCGACGTCATAATCTCGTTTTCTTTTTCGATCAAAAGTTGTTTTACTCCAGAACGAATAGAGTAGCAGTGTATGCCGAGGAAGTTATACATAACATGGCTACCGGTTTTGTTTTCTAAACCAACCGATCGTTGCCATCGGCAAAAGAGAAATTAACCTCTTTTCTGTGCCACGTACATTAGCGTTTTATACATATAGATGTTGACGTCTTAAACTGCATTCTCATTCTTGCGTTGTCATTTTCAGTAGTATTTTGTCACCAAGCAGAATTAATATCACTTCTAATATAATGGAGTACCGCAGTTAAGGTAATATTCTGAGCTGTGGAGTTTAACCTCCACAAACCAAAACCTCCTACAACGAGTAATCACAATAGGTAACTCCATGTTGCAGACTAGAACTTCCAAATATGGCACACAGTTTCTTCTATTGTGCTGACTAAGAGATTTTTCAAAATATTTATTATATTTTAAATTAAAAATTAATCTAAATTTTAAAACTTTTTCTCCAGTTACTTCGGATAATGTTATTGCAAAAGAAACATTTCTACAACACTTTAAACTTTTTCTAAAAAAATTAAACCTTCCACTGATATTAGATTTATTTCCAGACAATCTTTTAATCTAATTTCAATAAATTTTAAAAATATTTTAAAGTAGACCTTATACAACAATACATTGTTAAGGAGTATCATCGCTTAATAAGCAATACTATCTACCTCAATATTTTGAAATTTCAAAAAGGAAGAAAATACTCAAATTTTCGGGATCAATAATGAATATTTCTGAATTTTTTCTGACATCTAATATAAAGATAAGACGCCATGCTTCTACCAGCTTTAATAGGAGATAAATAATAATTCTACAAAAAGTTTGGAAACGGAAAAACTGATGGTTTGTATTCACGAGTCCAAAAAAATGTACCACTTTTTCTTAAAAACTAAAATGAATATAAAATTTCTGCATTCTCTCAGAGTGTACGATTCTTAGCAACAAAGGTCTAACTGAAAGTTTCCTAGTATAGTGAGGGAGCTGAGTCTGAAAAGAAGTTTTGGTCAGCACATGGTTTCGAACGAGGTGCGGAAGTCTATTACCGATCTATAAACTGTCTACAATTCACGATCGAAGACTCCGCATTTAGACTATGAAGGATGAGAGCGATCTTCTGAGTTGGACGTATTACTTGCTTACAACAAAAAGCTAGTACGTTTATGTCATCTTTTAAAGCCAAATATGACAAGGGAGTGAAAAAATTATATCGTGTCCTAACAGCACAAGATATTCTACAATATTGCTGCGATATCTCAGCGAAATGTCGTTCAGAACATCGAACGACGTCGCAAAAATACCGTACAACATTTTTGTGCTAATACAGCCGGTCGCCGTTTAGACATGCTAAGCTATACTGATGGCGATTCAGCGGCGGGGCGAAAGAAAAGAGCTGAATTTTTAATATTTGTCATAAAGCAACATTGTCTAAAAATTTGAAGGCATGGTAATAGATGAAATTGAAATCGTATTTGAAAAATGGACGATTATATTTGCATAATAGACTTCGCATGAAATACTTCTCTCACAGAAACTGAAAAATTTTTTTAAGTTAGACAAAAAGTATATTCTGTGATGTAGAACATGCGAATATAAACTATATTTTGACTGTGATTTTCCAATAGCTGCACATCTTTTCAATTTTTTAAAAATTATTCTTTTATTTGACAAATTTCATGTTTGTACAGATTGAATTTTGTAATCGATTTTTCCCTCAACATCCTGATGTCCTAGAGTTCTGAAGTTTTGTACAATTGTTTGTAAACTATGATAATACAATATTTTAATAATTTTAGTACTTTTTATCACCAATAAAATATTAATTTATCTAAACACCATTTTTTACATACAGGTGGTGCCATCTAGTACTCAGTTTGAATAGTATTAATTTTTAGGTTTCATAATATTTATAACCATGAATTATGAAATATGTATTTAAGAATAAAAGGCAAAAAATAATAAAATAAATTTTTTATAGAGAATAAAGCAATATTATAAAGAGACACCATGATTCATTAAATGTTAAAGTATGTTACAAATGCGATTATAAAATTTCAAATTATTTGAAGTGTTTCTATCAGAATTTCATGCTCATACAATATTGTTTCGAAATCCATATTTCTGACAAAAAAGTAATTATCGTAAGAAATTAAGGATACTATAAGAAGATAAGAATTAGAATATTTATTCTTAGAATAAATATTACTAATGTGAATGTATATCTACAATATTATCGTAGTATATTTAGGGTTGCCATACGTCGCGTACAGACGAGACTGTCACCGTATTTCACTACTCAGTCCCGTATTACTATATAGTAGTTCTGTTTTTGTCCCGTTTTCTACCTTATATTGATCAGAAGTCATATCTAATAAAGCTATGCAAACACGTATTTGTTTATTCCAGCCCACAATGCAAATGATGAAAGAATATTTTCTCTAATGCCAATTCAATGGTCGGACGAAAGAAGCAGGTTGTCTGTACAGACAATTAAATCAATTTTGATTTTTCATTGTAAATTTAAAATGATTTGCGCCCAGTCTTATAATAATGCGAAAGAAGAGAACGGTACAATTACGAAAGTAAAGTCAACTTTAAAATATGACTGCTCTAAAAAGGATTAGCCTTGAATCTTTTTTATTATTCTACGTGTTCATTTAAATAATAGAAAGAACAACCTATTCACTTTTTCATGCTTTATTTATTTAGTACTTAAACGTTCCGTATCAATACTTGACAATTATGGAAACACTATACGTATAATATATATGGATTATGTACTAACTAAAAATATTTATTGCTAGGAATTCAGAATTTTTATACAAGATAATTGGATAAAATTTTATACATTTGCTTAGAATATGGATGTAAAATTCAAGAATGCCTCCCCATTTGGTAAGAAGGCATGCGCGCGTCGTTGCTACCCCAGGGTGACTGGGCTGAATTTATCACTACGACGATTTGACGATTTTTCTGCAGTACATTGGCCTCCACAGGGGCCACCACCTGCATTTCTTGGCGGTATTAGACTTGTGGTGAACAATGAATATCCATGTAGTCAGTAAACTGTGCAAATTTAGGTGAGAGACGAAAAAAGATATGGAGAGGTATTTAAAAATTCAAGATAGAAAAAAAAGTGAAGATAGTAGATGTGTTTTAATTTTTAAAAAGTAGATTAATTAAGGAAGAAAACTTTTATTTAATTAATGATTTAAAGTAAGTAAGAAAAGTAATCAGAGTGATGAATTTGGCGAAGCGCAAAGCATTCTGAGCAGCCATAATCCAACTGAGCCAAAACGGTTGGTAACACAGACGCTGGGAGTGACTAACAGAGGGGAGGTGAGATTGTTTACAGTTTGAAAGTTATTTGCGTAGGATAGCCCTAGATCTTTTTCTATTAGTTTCAAGAGAGAAATCGTAAGATGGAATATTATTTATTTCGAGATTATCTATTTGATTGATGCTATTATAGAATTTGTCCGAAAGTTTAATTATGAATTCTTTGAGGGAAGGCATATTAATAGTGCGTCTAATATCTGCATTTCTAAAATACCAGCTGGCCTGCTCAATCATGCGAATGGTTTTGTTTTCAAGGACCTGAATGATATTGAAGTTCGATTTAGCAGTGAAAGCCCAAACAGGACTAGCATATGTGAGGATAGGTCGGAGGTATGCTTGGTAGATGAGTAATTTATTATGTGTGGAGAGTCTAGAGTTCCTGCAAATAAGGGAATATTGAGCTCTGAAAGCTTTATTAAATTTTTCTTTGATGAGAGAGAGGTGGGGTTTGAAGATGAGGTTCCTCTCCAGAATGACGCCTAAGTATTTAACCTGTTTTTTCCAGGGAACTGGGTGTTGTAAATTTTGATCTCAGGGCAGTATTTAAAGTTTTTTTTAAAAGATGATGGCTTCTGTTTTTTCCACATTTAATTGAATTTTCCAGCGTTTAAGCCAGCTCTAAAGTTTTGGAATGTAGTTTTTAAAGGATTTTGAAATGGTGTTGAAATTTTTTCCTTGAACAAGAATTGCAGTGTCATCTGCATAGAGGCTTAATGTAATGTCATTTTGCTGTGGGATATCATTCATAAAACACAGGAAAATTATAGGGCCCAAAATTCACCCCTGTGGCACGCCAGTACGGATTTTTCTGGGAGAAGAGACAGTATTTTTTACTTTAACGACAAAGTTTTTTTTACTTTAACGACTTGAAGATAAGAGTGTATTATGGAGATTACGTAATGTGGGAAATTGTAGGCAATTAATTTATGTATTAGTCCTCGAGTCCAGACCTTATCAAAGGCCTTGACAATGTCAAGAAAAATAGCAGCAGTAGCCAAAATGATGGATTTACCTGCCAGAATGTGCTCAGTAACTCTTAGGAGTTGATGAGTAGTGGATAGATGGGGCCTAAAGCCAAATTGTTATGGGATGGGAATTCTGACTTTTTTAGCGTGTTTGATGTATCTATTTAAAATTAATTTTTCTGCGAGTTTACTGAGCGTCGGGAGGAGAGAAATGGGTCTATAACTAATGGGTTGGGTGGGGTCCTTTCCAGGTTTCAGTATGGGCAAACTCCTGGCAGTTTTCCAACACCCAGGAAAGTGATTAAGATGGAACATATAATTATAAAGATTCGCAAGTTTAAGAATGATTTTGAGTGGAAGGTTTTTAACATTTTATTTGTGATGTTGTCAATTCCAGCGGCTTTTTTAATTTTAATTTTCTTGAGATAATCCGCAATCTCAGATGCCTTTACTTTTTCATAGTTAAATGTTGGGCTATCAGTGAAGAAATTTTCTATGGAGTTAGAGACAGTAATTTCCGTATTGGCAGTACCAAAATTATTTATTTCAAACTGTGTTTCAAAATGATTTGTAATAATTTCGGCTTTATCTTTTTCGGTGTGTGCAGGGTGGTTATTAATAGGGTTTTTCATTTGGGGGATGTCGAAACGTTTAGTTTTTAAATTCTTTGTTCTCCGCCAGAGGGAGCCCTCAATGGTGTCAAGCTAAAAAGAGAGTTAGAGTCTTTGACAGGGCGAAAGCTATTATGATATGCATCAGTGATATTAGTTAGGGATTGAATTTGGAGATCAAGTTGGTTAGAAATATTAATGGGGGGGGTGAAATATTTAACGTTAGTATTCAGGGATTTTTAAAAATTATTCCAGTTAGTGGTTACATGGTGTCGATTAAGCATGACTGGAGTAAAGTTGAAATAAAAGTTGATAATAACTGGGTTATGATCAGAGGACAGGTCAGAGATAGATTTAATTTTGCGATTGTAGGAGAAGTTTTTTGTGACTGTAAGGTCAATAGTAGAGGCAGAGGTGTTACCATATCTGGTGGGAGTGGGGGCGGGGCGATTACTTCAAGATTATTTGCTCGGGAAAAATTTAGAAGAGAGTTACCAGTGGGGTTAGTTGAATTACAGTTCCAGAGAGTGTTATGTGCATTAAAATCACTACAGAAAATGGCGCTATTATTAGTATTTAGGATATGGGTTAGATCATTTAAGTAGTTAGGAGCAGCTCTGCAGGGAACATAAATAGAGGCAATGGAAATGGGAGGTTGGTTACGTAAATTAATTTCAAGAATAGTAGTAGAGATTTGGTCAAGATAGGGGATATAAATTTCTTTATGACTGATGTTTTGTTTAATGAAAATACCAGTCCCACCAGAGGGGGGGGGAATGTGGTCCGTCATTACGGTAGAAAGTGTAATTTGGAAGAAAAATATTTCTATCATTTTTAAGTTTGGTTTCTTGGAGGAGAATTAAATCTGGTTTGTACTCATCTACAAAGAGACGGAGATCATACATTTTTCCCATTACGCTGTTAGCGTTCCGGTAACATATGGAAAGTCCT
Organism: Araneus ventricosus; assembly: GCA_013235015.1. NCBI lineage: Eukaryota > Metazoa > Arthropoda > Arachnida > Araneae > Araneidae > Araneus > Araneus ventricosus. The sequence continues at coordinate 12,263 of BGPR01019407.1, forward strand.
TGGGCTGTGTTATTCATTCAGAGATGTTAAGATTTGTAATTAAGAGTTGGGCTCTATCAACATCATTATCAGTCTGCCTTAGTATATGAGCCATATTTTAAACGTTAGCGTTGCCAAAGATTTTTTTTGAATTCATCCAATATAAATAGGATGTCAGTTAGGGATTCAACTTTTTCTCTCTTTAGGTTAACAATAGTCGGTTTTTCTTTTAAATCATTCAGGTCCTGTTCAGAATCAGCAATGCTGATGTTATCGGCTGCTATGTCAGCATAGGAGATTAAAGGGGTGACTTGTCGTGATTTTTGGGAGGTGCTTATTTTGGGGTTTGTTTTATTTATTTGTTTGAATTTTTCGCATTGTAACGTTTTGGACAGCCAAAGACTCTGGGGAGGAAGGTCCAGAGCCAAGAAATACTCTTATTTCTAGCACGTGCGTGCAAGAGTTTTTATTGAATATTGATTAAATAATATATCTTGATTAAATAAGATGAAATTATTACATACATAATGATAGTTCAGGTACAGACGATTAGAGTCCTATACAGTGCTCACTAACCAACACAGGCCCACTTCCACTAGTGGCCTAAAAAGAATGAAGTTGGTCTCAGTGACCCAAGTCTATCTTGTTACCACCAAAAAAATCTAGCCCTCGCTCGTCGCCGTCCTCTTCCTAAGAAGCCTTCCAAAAATCTCTCTCTTCTCTTCCCTCGCACCTTCTTTTTACTCCCTCGTCCTCCTCCTGGGGGAACGGTCCAGAAAAACCTCTCCCCAAATCCACGTCAATTTTGTAAGTGGAGTCCACCTCAGCGAGTCCTTATTGGCTCCTTACCTTTTCTGGGCTTGTCCTTTCGTCGCCAGCGGTTTCTCAGGCTCGAGATAATTGACCCTTTTCATCACGTCCACTAAAGAGCAGACCGAGGGCGCCAGACTCAAATCCAGCTCCCTTTGGCGGCGTTTTAATGAGGACTTCCCGCTGAGGCACCTGCTCTGTCCTGTGACCCATGGCGTGGGAAAAAAAGTTACCGCTAATGATCTGGGGGATCTTACAGCATCCCCTCCAGGAGGCGAGATGTCCTTCCTTGCCGCAGTTGTTGCATTTTGGGATAGCTATTTTCCCCTGCTCATTAAGTGTGTAAGTTTTATTGCAAGATTGGTGGGCGTGCTCGTCGAAACATTTCAGGCATCTAGCTTTCATGCTGCAAGATGCCGCACTGTGATGGAAAAGATTGCAGTTGAAACACCTTAGTGTTCCTGTTCTTCTTTTAAATTTTTCAATTTCTCCTTTCATGTAGAGGATTTGATTTATTTCCCAGATTTGTTGCTTATTTTCGTTGTTAGGTAGGGTGACTTGGAAAGTCTGAGGGGGCGTTGGGTTCGCAAACTCGTAAGTTGCACGACTTTTTCAATTTTTAGTTTGTGGATTTCCTCAAGGAAAGACTTGATTTCAGTGAGTTTAGACTCCCAGGGAAGACTTTTGATTACAACTTTTATTGGTCTTAACCATTTGGGGGTAAACACAAAATATTCTAGATTTTTATTATTGAGAAATTTAGTTGGTTTTATGTGCTGCTCCGGGTTATTTGTAAAAAGCTTAATGAATAGGCCTCCTGATTTGGCTTCAACTTCGCCAAATTCATCGTTAATCAGTTTAAGATCGTGAGCAAATTTAACAGTTTTCCTTAGCATTATGGGGGGGGGGGGAATTTGGGGTCTTATGCCAGCATCATCATCGATAGTTGCAAGATTTTTACACAAATTGCTATCATTTATGATACGATTAGTTCCTTTTAGAAAGTTTGATTGGATAATTGGTTTGGCAGTATGCCTTTTCGGGGGAAAAACAAAGGGTTTTTCGCTAGGATTTTTTGCAGTTTTTGTTTGAATTTTTGAGCTACTAATTTCAACAGAAGTTTCTGAAAGAGGTCTTTTGGCCGAATTTTTGTTTGAGTTAGGATTATGAGAGGCACAGTTAACTACAGGACAGCAAAGTTCACTCACCTGCTCTTTTAATCTTTCAAGTTCCTGTTGCCATAGGCACATATTCTTTAACAGTCCTTGTTGTATAATGGGGTCATGGGAGAAATAAATCTCCGAACGCGAAACAGCATTTATTCTGTTGGTCAGATCATTTATCTGACTTGCTTGCTTGCGCAAATTTGCGCATACAGTAGTGTCGTCAATGGGCTCCGCAATGGGCGCATCCGCGTCCATACGACCGCTCCAACTAGCATTTTCTCTCTCAGACATCATTCAACACGTCCGCTCTGAAATATGCCTTCTATACTGAATGCACTGCCATCGAATTACCTATCAGATAATGCTTGGTTGCTTTATAAATGTCCAACCTCTGCCCTCAAGTAGCTCAAAAAAGGAAAGTGGCGCCACCTTTCGGGATTTTGATTTAGTGAATATTTTAAAGATTAAAAACCTTGAAATAATAAATATAAAATGCTTATTTAAAAGAAAAGCTTTATCAGAGGATTAAAATAATAGCAGAAGAATAAGAAGAAAAAATAATTAGAAAATAATAGGAGAAGAATATAAGGCCATAATGAATATCATAAGAAAAAAATTCCTAAATATTCATTATATTAAAATTACTATACGCTATAAATGCGATTACAATTCCAATTTATTTAGAGCATTCCAGCCCGAGCATCAGGATATTGCGATTTCTGCTTTGACCTCAATAATTCTGTAAAAAAAATATTTTCCCTTTTAATACACTGATAAAGTCTTTTTTGGAAAACAAAAATAATATTTTACACATTTTAAAGAAAATGTATCCGGAGCACGTAATTCAATTACTTCCGTTTTAATTCACAAAAGTGAATATCCTTTTTCCGGATATATTTGCAGGGATTTATGTACAAACATATTCGCTATTTGTGTTCGTGAAATGGGTATTGTATGAGATATTAAAATAGTTCGAGATATAAGTTAAGACCTTTGGACAATTCCTTTTGCATAAAATCTATCTTTTGAGTCCACTGAACAGTAACACATTTTTCCACGATTCAGAGAATCCGTTGAATTTGAGTCTTTTTCTATGATGAATACATCGAATTATAATCTGCGTGACAATCCATCAAATCTAAACAGCTATTAATAGAATAAAATTCATTAATTTTTGTAAATCAGTTAGTTTTTATTACGCAATACCACGTTTCGTCCATCTTTCTGCCATTACAAGGACAGATGCGAGGCCGTGAAAAAAAATTCTTTTCATCTATATGCATTGATCGGCAGTGCCATCAATAATTCAAATTTGTTTAAAAATTAAAATTAATCAACATTGGCCAAATTTTTATGCTAACGAAGTGCCAAACCAAATTTATTAGGAATTAATATCGATACAAATACTATTCACAAAGTAAAAAGAGATTGGTTATATTTTCTGGACTTCTAAATAATATTACCACTTTTCTTTTAAAATTATTCTCTATAAATTAATACAATTTATTGATTTGTGTGTCATTAAGATCCAGTTACCTTTATTATAAAGCTTTCTCGTGTTTAGAGAGAGATGAGTCACAAAAGTTTCGATTTCTATGAAGTTTACGGTGTGTTCTAAATCTATATTCTCGATTCTATCCATCTAATATTCCAGTTCGACTTTTCCAGATTTTGGCGTTGAAGGGTCTCTAATAGCACAGTACTGCCTACAATCCATATTATACAGCAGTCACAATAACTAACAGTATCATAGAAATTTCTTGCATCTTTATGCTCCTAGAGATGCCCGCTTTCGTTTCTTCCCTACCGTTTACGAATCAAACGCTCACGGGATGCCATTTATTTAGAGATCTGTTAAGTTTTTCAGATTTACGTTTCGAGCTTAGGACTGTTATATAAAAAAGATACTTTTCTCTTAAATTGAATGAATTGATTAACAATACGCTACCCTTAATAATGGTGCCCTGCCTGCCCCACCTAGTTACGCCACTGCCAGCTTATCTGTAATGGTACTTTTTCATACCTTTAATTATCTATAAATAAATGTGCATGGACATAACAAGCTCTATGAATAATGTTTTCTTCTACTACGATGTATAATGCTAATAATGTGATTAATTTAAAAAGAGAAACAATAAAAATAATGCTTTAGATTTTTTAGACGAATAATGAACACATTCAGAAAAACCTTACGCATTTTGTAAATATGTATGCAAAATATTTCTGAAACAGCGCCATCCATTAATAGTAGACAGAATGAAAAGGGTCTGGAAGTAAATTGCATTTGAAGACATAATTATTGTTTATGCGTACGTTTTGATCTGAAAAAGTATCAAATTTATCTGATGTGCATCGCACTGAATTGCTATGTGACTGTTTACGGGAAGACTGTAAATTCCGAATATTATTTCTAGAAGGAATTATCCTCAAAAAATTATTAAATTTCAGGTATTGAAAAAAAATATTAAATTTCGTGTAAAAAATGTTTCAAAATAGAAGAATTTTCTAATGGAATGAGTTTTTCGTCAGGAAATTAAATCACCATATTTAAAAAATTAAATTGATCGCCACCAAAATCCATAGCATTGTTTTTCAGGCGCTAATTTCACAGCCATCGAGGCAAATTCGTTACTTACAATTCTCAAATTCTGCAATAATTCTAAAAAAAATGTGTAAAATATTTAGTAATATACAATGATATATTGGAAACCAATATTTGCATAGTTGGTGTTGTTACTCAAAGATGAAGACTTCTAAATATGTAAAACGGCATTTAAAGACATATATAAAGATCATTTTTCTTCGAACAGTTTTTGATAGAAGTTGCTGCCCAGCAGATACCTAATTTTCTAGATATTACATCACGTCATCTCATGATTTCGTCTCTCCTTATGGGTCATTGACATTACTGATCTCTCTTTTAAGTTCTTCGCTATCATTGATTACAAACTAGGCTATTTCTTCGTCCGTCAATTTTAACTGTTCACCCTTACTCATCCATTCATGAACAAGAATTAGCGAAAGATTACGAACGATGATATTCACTACCACAGAGGTATAATGAACTTGAAACAGCCTGTAGCTAACACTGTATGGCAATACGGGAATCGGTTTAGTTTAATTTAGTTTAGTTAAACTTACGCCCCGTTTTGGAGTATCACGAGGGCTTTTTCGGGAAGAATTTCCTAAATTAAACGTGCGTCCCGTTTTGTAATGTGCTAAAGTAAGTGCTAAAATTTCCAAAAATTGTCTCGATGCCCGCAATAAATTTCCCACTGAAAAATTATGCAGGGTGCAAATGTTTATGCTTCCTAAATCATAAATTCTCGCCTCTATAATTAGATAGGTAAACTCTGCTTTTGTGTGGAAGTCGGTATCAAAAGTTCTATTTATGGGCGACTTTATAAGCATCTTGCAAGTTATGATGTCACAATCGATTAATCCATTAGCAAGTCACAATCGATTACTACATATTGCCTTGCAAAGGGTGGTGAAATTTTCTGGAAAAATTTGAATGGCTGCAGCGATTCCGCTGGGAGGTGATTGACCATCTCGCCTATATTCCCGATCTTGCTCCCAGCGACTACCATCTCCTCCAGCACTTGGAAAGTTTCCTGGCCAGCTAGCGTTTCCCCATCGACTGCGAGTACGAGACACGGCTGTCACAGGCTGACTCCGCTCTTCGGCGGCTGACTACTTCGACACCGGTGCGCAGAAATTTTCCTCATGGTATGACACGCTCTTCAATTCCGGTTTTTTCTTTTGTTGAGAGGTATCTGAAAGTGTGTTGCATCTGTTTCAATGCCGTATCTGTTCACATTATATATGATTTATCAAAATCTCATAAAAAGGCCAGTTAAGAAGGTAAACTGACAATTTTAACTTCTATGTTTCTGATAACTCAGAAGGCATCTAAAACTCATTCGTTTGTAGCTAAATTTTTAGATTTTACTGTCTGCCCCTACGATTTCCATGACTTTTAATTATCTATAAATTTTTTGCCCCCCTCCTTCTTAACGCCAGTCCCCGCCACTGTTCATTGGAAGAGGCTGAGCTTTCATGTTTGCTCTCGAGTCATGCTACAATCGTTTATCAGCATTATCAGCTCTGTGAGAGATCCCGCTGTTTCTAATTTATGTTACACATTTTTATTCGTGATATTCAGTTAATGTTAGAGTAATATTAAGGTATCTGTTACATTGGCGTATGCGATATAAAATCCAATTATAATAACATTCTTGGTAATTTATCTCTAATTCCTTTATCAGCACAGACAAATTAATTCAAATTTTATGTTGATTTAGAAATGACACCTGTGCTAAAGAATATGAAAAGAGACATAATGAAGGAATGCGGATCAGGTCTTCAGTGCGAGTTGCATAATTAACCCTTTCGCTTTCATTGGTTTCGCAGTGAAACCACACATTGGGCAATTTTTTACTGCGCATGGGCGAAACGTTGCGTAATTTTTCTTTCGTAACTTAAAAACTGTATATATAGGCCAACTTATATAAAAATTCCAGTTCAATACCTTTAGCATTCACAAAGATATCGGAATCGTAAGACCTCAATTGCTTTTCATCTCAAGAGAAACAAAATGATGAGAGTTCTTGCACAAATTTATATTTTTTATAATTGAATCTTCGAAAGTAATATAAAATTTTATGAAGGCTGAATATAATGAATAATCACGTATAATTATAAATTAAATACATAATTTAAGTTGCATTTCGATGATAACTTATTCGGAGGAAAAATAGCCCGTTACCATTTATTCGTTTCACTGTGGAACCCCAAATTTCTTGAAAATAAAAAAATGCTAATTTTTTTACATTACATAATTAAGATCAGCTCCATGTCCAATACTCATTTTTGAAACGAATTTAGTAGTTTCCAAAACGAAACATGTAGTGAGCTTGAAAGGGGTAAAACAAGCTGACATGAGTTTAAAATGATGATATGGAAGTAAACAATAGCAAAATAGGCAACATCCTTTTTCCAAAGTTTGAGCATATCAACTTTTTCCATTTGTAATTGAGCATAATGGGAATAATAAGTTTTTTATTTAAATTTTAGATTTTACGATAAAATTTTGTGACATTTTCAGATGACTCTGGTTTTTGAGGTATTGGTTGGTGACAGAATTTGTATTTTACCGTTTTCAACTTGTATACCGTAATTTGTGTTCTAGTCATATTGAAGAATTTAATTAGCACAAATAATGTTTAGAAAATCTTTATTAAACTTACAACAATTTTTTTACGAATAAATCAGTATCTCAGTATATATAATAACTTCTCTCTAACATTTTCATATACTTTTTCAGGGCGATTCCTTTCTTTGGCATTAGATTACGTTTCTATCTTTGCATATTCCGAATTAGAAAAATTATAGTTTGAAAAAAATTAGAACAAATTATTTAATTAGCATATTAGACAGTATCTTTCCGGAGATCATTATAGATAAATTAGGCAACTGCCTAAGGGTCCCACAAATCTAGGGGGCCCGAGAATTTTTTGTTGTATTTTCAGAGTAATCTAATGTGCTTTCATTTGATTTACAAGGGCCATGTATTCGGACATATTCAAATCACAATCAATTTTCGTTTATATTTCGGAATATTATACTTACGTTTTTACTTTTCTATTTTTGCATGATTTCAAATTCGGCTGCAAGTTCAATGTAGTATTTTTTTTTTTTGCAGTTGGCAGTCAACAGCCCTGGGATACGTCAAATTTGATTAAATTGAGAAAGCTTCAAAAAATGTTTTTTTCACCATTTTACTTAAAATTTCATGTAAATTAAATTTTTTATAGGCAAGATACTGAAACCAAGTCTCTTGAAGGTAACCCGCAATTGATTATTTTGCTATTTAAAACTGATTACATAGATATTAAATTAAATTCAATAAAAAATATCTGGTTATAGTTGAGGAAAGGGGGCCCCGAAATTTGCACTGCCTAAGGGCCCATACAGAGCTTAATCCGGCCCTGGAGATCATATCAGAATTGAGTTTTAATTCATCAAACCTTAGACTGGATATTAGATATATCTTTTGTTGATTAGCATCTCTTTTAGATGAATCACGTAACAATTATAGTACTTTGATCAAATGAAATAGTGGTTAATCCTTAATTCAATGTATTGCCTAAATTCCCACTATTTCTATAAAGCTATACGCAATATATAATTAATTGAATATCGACTAACCGATACGTGTTGTTCTGTACTTCTTTTATGTTAATTAATGCTGTTCTTGAATTTAAGAACGGTAAAGCTAAAAAATTGAGAAAAGTTAATTTCTTTTTTTGTATCTCAACTCTTATTTGAAACGCTATCGCAGCGCCTCTTTACGGGCATGTTTACAGCTTCGTAACTGTAAATCCATGCCTGATTGCGATATCTTTTATATTCAGCTAAGTGCATCTCTTGGTTAAAGATCCAATAGAATATTCAGTCTGGAGATTAGAACTTGCAATTACAATATATATCTTGATACGAATGAAATGTTTTAAGAAACAAATATGTATAAAATGATATTCTTTCTTGTATTTATAAGTTTCGGCTTTGTTTCGCAATTGCTGAATTTTTTTAAAACTATGATCATTGTGGAAATTTTCTGTCATACCATTCATTATAGCTGTAATATTTTTATTTAAAGCCTTGGTTTTCGATTGATACTTTTCACAAAGAACTGACTTCGAACTAAAAATATTCAAAACAACTATTATTATCTTTTTTGGTTGTTATTTTTCTTTAATCAATGTTATTTATATGTTGAGTTATATGTTATAACATCATAAATTTTGAATATGAAGACAGAATTAACGAATGGGAAGTTTAAAGTCTCAATTGGAAACATTTGGAAAAGGAAAATACAGATGGATCAAAAATAGATGACAGGGTTAATAGTAGGACTGTTAGGTTTGTAAATTTCACTAACGGGAATGAATTTGAAAATAGAATATATAGACTTTCAGATGATTGCTCGGTCTTTATAGTTGAAGTTCAGGCCATAAAGCTCGCTGTTGAATATAATATCGAACAATAGGGTAACTGTCCAATCGCTTCAGATTCAAAATCAACTCTCATGTCATTAGAATCTCTGAATGAAAAAATTTAGGGTCTTGAACGTTATTAAAAGTAAAAAAAGTAATTAAATATGATAAAGGAATTAAATTACGTTGGGTAAACGCCCACTTGGAACAAACAGGTAATAAGAAAACCAATGAATTTGCAAAGCTCGCAACCAAAGTATTACACGTCGATTATAAGTTTTTCGATTCATAGTCTCAAATGAAGAAGAAATTAAACAAAAATCTTTGGCATGAAAGACGGTTTAACTCTATAAACGTTTGAGTTACGTGGCGGTTTTTTTTAATTAAAGTGGATCTAAAGAGATTAAAAATTGACTTTTCCTTATATACATTTTTACTGGACATGGAATCTTCAAAACATACCAAAATATATTCTTTGGTAAGAGCAAGAAGTGTAACTGTGGAGCAGACGAGGGGGATTCTAAAGATCAGGGGCGTAGTGGAGCTGGCACTGCTTTTTTCACGAAAAATAAATAAGAAAAATTGTGAAAACGTCCTTAAAACAAAGCGATTTTTCACCCAGTTAGCTTTTAGAGCGTCCTGGAACGACTTATTTTGCTTTTACACAACTGCTAAAAATCGTCTTTTAGAGTGTAGGATATAAAAACATGAAATAATATTTTGCTGTCACGAAAATATTCTAAATTTCATTTAACCTTCTCTTTTCACTTCTCAGCTATCCCATTCACATACACATGAACATGCAGAACAATAGGCAGTCCCAACTCTGATACGTATCTACAAGGTGACAATTATTGAACTATATGAAAAAATACCATGATAACTTTTGAACCGTTGGCGAGATTCATTTAAAACATGGCGGCTGAATTCAGGATATGTTGGGATTTATTTTTACCATGCGCACTCTTATTGTTGTCCTTTTTTAGTTGAATATATCGAAATACAACGTTTCTGAGCGTATATCGATGGTCAAGTCGTACTATTCGAGCAATAACAACCCGATTGGGGCTCAAAGGAAGATTACAAGCTGAAGACAACCGGTCCAAGTGTTATAACAATCAAAAATGCGTTTTTTCAGTTATTCGGAAAGTCGGATAGACATAAAGACTTCCTTCTGACAGATTTCTTCAAAAATGTGTTAGAAATCTGTAATTTCAGAGAAAAGCCGCAAACCAAATTTCATTCTTTTGTCCTTTCTGTTTTCTTAAAAACGAGGTATAATCAAGAGAAAGCATTGCAATTGTCAAAAAATTGACCTAGAGATTTTCGTTGAATGTCCACGTATAAGTCCTTCCTGTATTAGAAAAAAAATATTTTTGGAATTATGTCTGTCGTTTTGTACATAAAATAACTCAGAAACATAATGCGTTAGATGAATGATTAAGGTATGTGACTACGAGGCTATAAACTCGTAGATTTTCATTAAAATTTGTATGAAATCTTACAATGTAAAATCTATGTCTGTCCGTCCGGTACATGTGAATAACATAACTAAAAAACGCAAAGATCTTGTCAGGTATAGTGTAGCATATGGTTTTGTCATCAGAATTGTACACGTGTATAATTTTGTCAGTCGGTCAATATCTTCGCGAGTATGTGAACGAGGTTACTCAAAAAATGCAACTACTTATAATTATTTGCGTTGTTTCCACCTATAGGCAAATGAAATTTCGTATGAGATTTTATGCCAAAAGTGTAAACATGTATCAAATTTTGAACCACATCGGTCGAAAAGATGACATCCTAATGTATATCGTCTCTTAACAAGCGAAACCACCTAACTAAATTTTTTTTAATTTCAAAGAGAAAGAAAATACTCAATTTTTCTTAACCAATAACGGATATTTCTGATTTTTTTGACAATTGATATAAAGAAAAGGCACTAATTTTCAACCAGATGTGAAAAAAATTCAGATGTATTCGTTCATGATTGCGAAAAATTGAGTAATTTCTACCTCTTTGAAATTTCAAAAAGCGTTTTTTGTTAAGCGGTGATATTCGGTTTGTACTACAAAGCTCATAACGTGGCTTCCTGTATCAATATGGGCGGGAGTCGAGGGGGGGGGGCGAGGGATGGGCAGAAGCGCACTCACTTGTCTTCAAATCCAGGGTTTGATGCATCATCCGAGTCCGTAGACTGACTTGTTGGGATTACAGACTGATATACTTCCAAAGATGTTTTCTTTCGGACTCAATTAGTTTAGTTTAGTTCTGGACTCAATTAGTTTAGTTTAGTTCTAGAAACGTTCCATTTTCAAGCAACACGAAGGCTATTTTGGACAGGCTCCGTAATTTTGAACCGCGGTCTTATGACTAGGATGACGTTTCAGTTCACACCCCCTCTCCCGTCATCCACACCACGCCACACCGATTGTCCCTGTGGACTCTGTGTCCCATGGGTGGGTCGGTGGGCGTGTGTTGTGGGTAGCGGTGGCGTCTGGGCACTGTGTATGGTTTGGCGTGTGGTGGCCCCACATACACGGCGGATCTTCAGTGGATTCGGGTTTCGAACATGGAACCCTTTGATACCGAGTTCGAGACTTTACCACTAGACCACCGTGGCCCTTTTGGACTCTGACAGATCTTAAATCTCGAGTTTCATCAAAATCTCTGAATTCTTGAAGATTACAATACTTTCTATTCCTATACTTTCTTTACGAGAAATCAATACGTTATAATGTTTGTGGTGTCGTCATCGGTCGTATCGTGATTCCTGAGTCTGCATGCAAAGAGTGTCCCGCCTCTCCGGTGATGTCAACTCTCGGCCAATGGTGAATAACGGCTTTAGTACCTAAAGGCACTCTTTCTCCTGCACTCTCTCTTCTGTTTGCAGCCTACAAGCCTGCGTGTTTATATGATGTTAATACTAATTTCTTTCAATTAATTTTGAGTTGCGTCGTTAAATTCTAGATAATCGTGCGCAGATCATCTGCTATATGCACACCATGTATTTTCGGCCAGTTTAGTGCATTCTGGCTTCTGATGCTTCAGTTCGCAAAAAATACAGCGCTTCTGAATTATCCCCAAGAAAGAAATTGAGCCAAGCTGGCGATTCAGCGCTCCAAGAAAATTCGCCAAGTGGTGTGGATATAATGGAATAGTGCCGAATATATGATGTTCACAATAGTAAGCAAGATGGTGTTCACCTTAATTTATGAATTTAGCATGCTGACTTAAACTATTTTGACGTTGATCTGAACGTTCTTTGTCTCGACTAAGCCCATCTGTTTCATTTATAACTGATCTCTTTTAAATAATTTCATTTAATTTTTCATTATATTGCAAGAAATATTTTGAACTCGGCGTAATAGTCTCATTTTCTTTTTCGAGAATAAGTTTTATTACTCCAGAACGAATATAGTAGCAGTGCATGCCTATGAAGTTATACCTAACATGGCTACCGGTTTTGTTTTGCAAAGAAACCGATCGTTGCCATCGGCAAAAGAGAAATTAACCTGTTTTCTGTGCCACGTACGTTAGCGTTTTATGCATATAGATGTCGACGTTTTAAACTGCATTCTCATTCTTGCGTTGTCTATTTCACTAGTATTTTGTCACCAAGTAGCATTAATATCACTTCTGATATAATGGAGTTTCGCAGTTAAGGTAATATTGTGAGCTGTGGAGTTCGTCCCCTACAAACCGAAACCTCCTACAACGAGTAACCACAATAGGTAACTGCATATGCACTCATGCTGCAGATTAGAACTACTAAATAAGGCACACAGTTACTTCTTTGGTGCTGACTAAAAGATTTTTTCAAAATATTCATTATATTTTAAATTAAAGATTAATCGAAATATGAGAACTTTTTCTCCAGTTATTTCGGAGAATGTTATTGCAAAAGAAACATTTTTACATCACTTTAAATTTTTTATAAAAAAATTAAGTCTTCCTCTGATATTGGTTTTATTTCCAGACAATCTTTTAATCTAATTTCAATAAATTTTAAAAATATTTTAAACTAGACCTTATACAACAATACATTGTTAATGAGTATCATCGCTTAATAAGCAATACTATCTACCTCAATTTTTTGAAATTTCAAAAAGGAAGAAAATACTCAATTTTTCGGAATCAATAACGGATATTTCTGAATTTTTTCTGCCATCTAATATAAAGATGCCCCCTGCTTCTACCAGCTTTAATAGGAGATAAATAATAAGTATACGAAAAGTTTTGAAAACGGAAAAACTGATGGTTTGTATTTAGATGAGTCTTAAAAAGTATACCACGTTTTCTTTAAAAATAAAACGTATATAAAATTTCTGCATTCTTATAAACGGGAGTAAAATAGTCATCAAGTGTGTGCCGAAATCTGTGCCTTCTTTTCGACTTGGTTCCTCTGGATCGACTTGTGTTACCTGGATACTTTCCTGGACGGAAGCTGCTATGGAGCAAGGCCGTGGAGGCGCGCCATCACCTCTCCCGCCTGAGTTTATCGAGTCAATAGAGATCTCCGATGATGAGTCCACCAGGTGTCAGCAGTTGCGTGCGCTTGCGGAGAAATGCTCCCATTACCGGGAAAAAATCAAGAGTGCCCGATTCCTGATGAATTCGGAACCCAATGATCCGTACCTGCCTACGCTTGCACAAATGGAAAAAGCCTATGGAATTTCTCTGTCTGCTCTGGAAGAAAGGGTAAGTGGATTTGGAACTTGTCCTGTTGTCAATTGCATTTACCATGTACCTAATGAGAGGAAGTCTGTGCATAAACGTGTTAGAAGTGTTAATCATAAAAATGATAAGTCCAAATCATTAAAACATAATGTTAATAGTTCTGTTAACGACTGTGATATTGGTCAAGTAATTGTTAATACTACTGATGGAATGTCTGTTATTGATAGTTCTAATGTGTCTATTAGTGATGGTAACAAAGTGTCATTAAATGATAATGATATGGATCACAATAGTGAATATGTGCAGCCGCCTAAACGGCTCACTGCCAAAATTAGTGTTAAGCATAACTTAAATGATTCTGTTGTTAGTGAAAATAAATTTGATAAATTAAGTATTGACGATAATGAGGCTGAACAAGGTGTAATTATACCAATTAAACGTCCCCCTCCTATAATGCTAAAAAGAACTGAACATTTTATTCAGGATCTAAAAAAGATAAATGATGAATGGGGACCAGTTGAAAGTAAACTTGGTGGTCCCTATATAAAATTGTTTACCCAGAGTGATGAAGCCAGTCATGGACTAACAAAATTTTTAAGAACAAATGATATGGGTTATTTTATTATTGTACCCAGATCTGAACGCCCTATCAAAGTTGTAATACGCGGACTTCCGCGTGACCTAAACGTTGATGTGCTCAAAAAAGCATTAGTTGAGGAATATGAATTTGTTGTAGATAAGGTTGTCCAACTAACCCGATTTAAAACTAAAGAGCCATTAGAGCTGTTCCAAGTAACATTGCCAAACATAGAAGTAAATAAGGGCATCTGGAAAATTACTTCCCTGCTCTATCTAAAGATAAAGGTTGTAAAATTTGAACGGAAAACCGGAAGTATACAATGCTTTAACTGCAACTACTGGCATCATTCAACGGCAACTTGTGGTTTTAAACCAAGATGCATAAAATGCGGTGGGCAGCATGCCAAAGATGAATGCACTAATCCTCCTGAAACCGTCACATGCATAAATTGCAAACAAGAAGGACATGTTGCCTCCTATCGAGGATGTCCAATGTTCCCCAAATCGAATAAAAATCCTGCTATAAATGAGAGGAAACAAATTACCTCGCGAAAAACCGACCCTAGCATTCCCTATGCTAGTCACTTCAACAAAAAAAGATTACAGGTCAATATACCCCCGGAAAGCCAAATTGACATGGATAGGGCAAAAGCGGCTACTACCGCCAACTACATTCCTGAAGTGGAAGCTAACGAACTAAAAGATATTCTCTATGTATTAAATGAAACTAAAAGATTATTTGCCGGTTCAGATATTAAATGGCTGGCCTCACAGTTAAGAGGAAAAAATGATGATGTAGATAAAATCCATCTCCTAATTAAGCATCTTCCCACATTCTCTCCTCCTAAAACTGCTTAATGGATGTGCATTCTGGTCTTTGTATTTGCTTTTGGAATGCGAATGGTCTTACGCATAAAATTCATGATCTCCGTACCTTTGTTGACGAGAAAAAACCAGATCTTCTTCTACTTCAAGAAACCAAAATTAAGAATAGCTTCTCCCCATACCTCCCTAACTATACTTTCTACCGTCAAGACGGACCACAGTCCCCACTCTCTGGTGGGACTGGAATTTTTGTTAAAAGTAACCTCAATCATGTTGAGTTATTTGTCCCGAACCTGAACTATGTCTCTAACACGATTGTAAAAATTTCCCTGGCTAATCAGCCGTCAATTGTAATTGCTTCGATTTATGTACCTTGTCAGGTAAACAGCAGATTCTTGGATGACCTTGACAAAATACTGAATCTCAATAATAGTGTAATTATGTGTGGCGACTTCAATGCCCATCATACAAGCTGGAATTGTAAGCGCATAAATGCAACAGGTAAAGCCATATATAAATATGCGCACTGTAAAAATCTTGAAATACTGGCCCCCCCAACCCCCACTAGATATGGACCGAATTCGGCCACAACCATCGATCTAGCACTAACAAAAAATTTCGCCTATAGGTATAAAATCGAATCTATTCCTGATCTTGCATCGGATCATAATCCGGTAATACTGAACTTTGATTTCAATATTGTACCTCTCATTGTAAAAAGGCAAAAGGTCTCGACGAATTGGGACAATTTTAAAAATCATTTGAATAAAAATGTTAAAATTATATTCCCCAAAATTTTAAATTCAATCGATCTTGAAAATGAAGTGAATAAAATTATGAGCGACATTACCAACGCTTACAATAATAGCTCTAGGCCGTTAAAGCATCACGAGGAACTTTACCTGCCTCCTCATTTAAGAGAATTGAAAACGGCACGAAATAGATCGAAGAAGGTCTGGCAAAGATTCAGAGATCCTGCCTCAAAAAATTTATTTAACCGTGCACAGGCCAGGTTTCGAAATGCAATGTCCGAATTCAATCAAAGTATGTACATTAGCCAAAACGAGCAGTTAAACATATATGATGGCACCCTCTGGCGTCGTACTAAGAGGCTGAAATCTAAAAGATCTGAAATTCCTCAATTAAAAAACCCAGGCACCAATCTACCTTCGCATACGGACCTGGAAAAAGCGGAAATTATTGCTGATCATTTAGAGAGTCAATTCACCCCCAATGATTTTGGTGACAAAAATACCGAGAAAACAGTTGAAAAATCCATTAGAGAGTTTAAAAATGAAATCCGCACCTCAAAGTTCAAAAAGGTACAACCTTCTGAGATTATTTGCTTTATGAAGCACATTAAAATCAACAAAGCTCCTGGAATTGACTCCATTACAAATAAGATGCTAAAAAATTTGCCCCTGAAAATTATCCTAAAACTGACTGAAATTTTTAATCACATGCTCAAACTCAGACACTTTCCTAACTGCTGGAAAACGGCTAGAGTTCTGCCAATTTTGAAGCCGGGAAAGGATCCAACTCACCCTGTTAGTTACCGACCAATATCGTTGTTACCAACTCTCAGTAAGCTAGGAGAGAAATTAATTCTAAATAGGTATTTAACACATGCCACAAAACTCAGGCTTCCCATTCCTCAGCAATTTGGGTTTACCCCACAACTTTCCACGACCCATCAGCTCCTTAGAGTTGTAGAGCATATTAATGAAGGGAAGAATTCCAATCTGGCTACTGCTGCCATATTCTTAGATATTGCAAAAGCCTTCGATAAAGTGTGGATCGAGGGTCTGATTCACAAATTAATTGCATACAAATTTCCTCAATACATTATTGAGATAATACAATCATATCTTACGAATAGGCACTTCACTGTTCTTGTTAAAAACTCAGACTCTACACCAAGAAAACTTCAGGCTGGCGTACCCCAAGGAGGAATTTTGGCTCCTATAATTTTTGTTCTGTACATGAATGACATCCCACAGGTCAGAAATATTATGATCAGCCTTTACGCCGATGATACGGCC
>BGPR01019408.1:5741-26720 GCA_013235015.1 Araneus ventricosus
AGATCACTCCTGCTGGTTTTTTAATTCAATTTAAATTGAATTTTCTTTTGGAGGTTTATTGTTCAAATTTTCAGAAATTAGTCTCAAAAATTTACTAGTTTATGTAATTATATTTTTGATACATGCGTTTTAAAGATAGATTGGATGCATAAAAGATAGGATAAAATAAAGACTAGACACAAACATCGGAACGACGACTTGGAAAATTGAGAAGATACTCGTATTTTCCATACAAATTGAAGTTTAGAATAAAAATAGAGCATTAAATGAGGGGCTTAACTAAATAATAAAATATTTTGTTTCCCTCATGAAAGCAGAAAAAAGAAAATGTAGTATACTAGTATTTCAATACAAATTCAGGATTAAAATGACAATAAAGTATTAAATTAGCGGGTGAACTAAATCATGATATACTTAGTTTTCCTCATGAAAGGAATAAACAGAAAATATAGTATACTAGTATTTTAATACAAATTCAAGTTTAGAAGGAAAATAAAGCATTGAATGAGCGGCTTAACTAAATAATGAAATATTTAGTTTTCCTCGTGAAAGGAACAAACTTAAAATTAAATGAATACCAAACTACAACTCCCTTGTAAATACAGATAAGTGTTTCATTGTATGTGTCATCAAAGTATATAATTAAGATATTTCGTAAAATATCTAGCTATTTCACGGGGGAAAAAGACGAAGTTAACTGAAGAGTGTAACAAATTCATGATTTTCTCTTTACAATTCCACTAGTTACTGTATAAATTTCATAATGATTCACAGTTATGTGGTGGCCGTGAGAGGACGTCTACTTCTACAAGAATCAAAGTGAAGTGATACCTTGAAATCGATATTTAATCGCCATCGAACCCGTCCACTAGCAGAGACGAGACGAGACTCAACAGCGACTAGCTCATTTCGAGTTTCAGTTTTTCCACTGGCAGCGCCAGTCTCAGACGCTATACATGTTTCCCGTTTCATGACTTCGTTTCCTGCGGCTGCTGAAGTAATTCGCCATGCAATTCCATTCTTCCTGCTTCATCAAAAGTTATCTTCAGTTCCAACTAAAAGCCAGCGAGAATGCTCCTAATCTTGTATTATGTAGATTCTCTCAAGTTTGTAGGAGGATCCAGGAAATACGTCGCATCGAATTATGTCATCTAGCTCCGAGCATCTTATTTCTTTTTGAGTTATTTTTACATTGTTGAATTTTATTAAAGATTATTTGTTATCCATCAAACGTCTAATAATTTAGTGGAGTCAGACATACAAGCTGATGGTTACAGTTACTTTGTAGAATAAAATCCAAGGTACTTTTCCGTTAGCCGGGCGCAAATGTCGCCAATTGTAAACCAAACGCGAGCCAAGTCGCCGGGCGCAAATTTCGCCAATTGTGAGCCAAGTCGGCGGGCGCAAATTTCGCCAAAATTTGGCGGAATTCTACATTATTTGGCCATTTTTCGCTTGCGCTCGGCTAAAATGATGTCGCCAATTCTGAACCAAACGCGAGCCAAGTCGCCAGGCGCAAATGTCGCCAATTGCGAGCCAAGTCGGCGGGCGAAAATGTCGCCAAATTTGGCGGAATTCTACATTATTTGGCGATTTTTCGCTTGCCCCCGGCTAACAGAAAATACCAAAATCCATTCTTTTTAATTGTAAGCTAAGAATTGGCTTTGCTTTTCGTACCAACGTTATTTGGTAAAAAATTGAGCAGATATCCAGAATCAGCCGAAAAAGTCCAAGTTTTTGACTATTTTTGCTCTGGATTCATTCTGATTTCTAATTATTAGTATATAGTTAATATTAATCAGAGGTCTTTCTCTTGTGTTAACACCATATGGCGCATTTTGTGCTTCAAAGAGGAGCAATACACAGAAGTTACGCGAAAATTAAGACTGACAAAGTGCGCGTAAGTTGGATCAGAGTAAGTTGGGGGAGACCCCCCTTACTGAATGAAACTAATAACAGAAATAAAAAGAACATGTATTCATTCTTAGATAAAAGTGAAACGGTAACAGTGGTAGTAAATGGTCAAGTCTCTCATATAATTGATGGAGTTGTTGATCTTACTGAGATGATAGTCAATGAGCTTTCAAGGATGCGAGGGAAAATCTCTACTACAGAAGTCTCTACAACAGACAGTTACTCTAGTCTAACTTTGTACATAAATACACGCAACTTTTTTTAATATCTAGCAGTAGCTAGGCAAACAAATGTTTCGAAGGATAGTATATAATGAAAAATGCAGTTATTAAATATATTGATACACTAAACCACATATTAAAACAAAAATGTTGCACAAAACAGATATATTTCGGTGTTGATGACTCGTTAAAATCGGACGATTCTTAATTATTGTTATTTTACCCTGACATAAAATTTCCTCTTACGAAATTGATATATTTTTTTTATTTCTTGTCTTATAGCTAGAATAACTTTCTTTATAAATTCTATTTTCTCCAAAATTTTAAAACTTTTTCGGTCAAACTTGCAACTGTCTTTAGTATTTTTGATGGATCTGTGTCTGAAGTGTCGGCTTCTGTAGTAGAGATTTTCCCACGCATCCTTGAAAGCTCATTGACTATCATCTCAGTAAGATCAACAACTTCATCAATTATATGAGAGACTTGACCACTTACTAGCATTGTTCCCGTTTCACTTTTAGTTACGAATGAATAAATGTTCTTTTTATTTCTGTTATTAGTTTCATTTAGGATTTATCATTTATCTTAAATTCTTAATGACCATAGGAAAAATTTGCAATTCTGCAAATTTGAGTTCGCGAAAGTATTATTTTACGTTGTAGAAAACTGAATATTTTAAATAACAAGAATTTTGGGTATCTTCTTTTCTACAGATTGGGTCCAACAATTCATGCACATCTACAATCTTATTAACAAGATCATATACCAAATTCGATTTGTATAATTTGTTGCGATTTTATCGCGATAATTATCGCGGTTTCATAATCTAAAATATACAGCCCAACAGACAATCAATTCTTTGACGTATTGAGCCTGAAATTTGATAGAGATCTACAATTCTAATGATAATTTCTTAATGTCTAAATTCGTACATCTAACTATTTGCGTTTTTGGGTTATCGTCTTCACATGGCTGTGGACGGACAAACAGACAGACATTAACAGATTTATCTGCAAGTTTAGTGAAAGGGCCACCTACACAATTTAATGAGTGTACCTCATTGCGTTTTTCAGCTTTCATGTGCAGAGACCAACAAACAGAAAAACACAAATCCAAAAATGTGTTTTTCGGAGGTCTGGAACGTTTGGAAAGTGGAGATTCATGAAAATGATGAGGTCGAATTTCTTGGTGATTATAATACTTCCTCTTTGTATACTTCGATTGTGTTAGCGAGGTTTCCAATCGTTACCAAGCTTGAATGTTGGCGCAGTTATGTTAGAGTTATCATTCGTCCTTATGATTTAGCGGTGAGAATTAACGCTAGTATTCAGCGAGTTACCGCTGAGATTTAGTTGGTTTTTGTCTGAGGCCCTGGTAACACCATAAAGTACTAAAACTTCTTTCTACACATGAATATAAATAATCCATTTGGTAATTATATTCTAAAAGAAAAAACTCAATTTAAGGTGATTTTTCACCTATCGGATATCCGTTGCATCAGTACGAAATGTGCTATTCACAGGTGAATAAACGTGAGTAAAATTAAATCATAAAATCAATTATTTTGACACAATCTGACTATAACTATCTACTTAGCGAAGATAAACTAAAGGAATTTATGAGGAAAAGAACTGCCGTATCGGTATGGAATGAGCTGTTCACACGTGAGTAAACAAGATGCAAATAAAAGCATGACGAGAATTGCTTTGACACACTCCGAATGAGGCTACCTGCTAACCCAAGTTAAATTAAATGGAATTATCAGGAAAAACGTGATAACAATTCATCAACCTGATGGATTGAATTGTCTTGAAGCAAGTTAAATTTTCACGTAAGAAAATATTACAAATTACCTTGATAAGGAAATAAAGCTTAAAAGCTTATGGAGAATTTTTGGATATCGAAGAATTAAGGAACTTGTAATAATTCTAAAGGAAGTTTTTCATAGTAAGTTTACGAAATGTCCAGTGTTTGCAGAAAATATTCGTTACTAACCTGTTCTAAAACGAAGAATGAAAACTTCAAAGGATGACTTGATTTCGTCAGAAGTAAAATCAACCTTCCACAAAACATTTCAAAATGACCCAAAAAAGATGTTTTCCTTGAATAAATCTCAGCAATAATGATTTCGGACATTATTTAGATTATGAAAAAAAGCGTTGTTTAAAATTATGTCTCTAAAATGATATGGAACAATGGATACTCCAAAGTCAATAATGCTATCGTTTATTGTAGCTAATTTCTATTTTAGACAATATTTTCCATTGTTAAGGGGACATACGACTCTTAACAGTGGCGGATTTCCCCGCAGGTGTTAGAGTTGGCCGCCTCGTGCCTCGAGACTCTAGGGGGGCCTCAAAATCTATGCGAGAAACATCACAGCGCTAAGCCGTCAGTAAAATTACAACATTTCAGCTTTGCTTATAGTATAATACTCTCCCCACTGAAAAGTTTCTCCCTCTTTGCCTTAAGGTATCCGACTGGTTTAAAATCGCCGTTTTTGATGAAAATATCAAAAAAAAAAAATTTATGACTTAATTTTGTAGCTTGTTTAATCAGCTTTCTAAAACTGTCTCACTTTTTACTCTACGTGAATTACAAATGGAGCTACAGTTGTTTTATTACCGAACTGTAAGCATTATTTTATGTTGCACGAAAACTTTAAATGCGTTTTCCGAGAAATGATATTTTTGAGGAAAACTGTCGACCGTAACAATGATTTGTCAAAAAGTTATTAAAGAGTATTGATATAAAATTTTCTGAGATTGTTTTCTGGAATATGTTTGATGTTTTCCTCTAAAAACTAAGGTCAATTTTAAAATCAAGTATTATTTTTAAGAGCTTAAATATAAACTAAGAGCATTTTTTATGAAAAATTACCAGTTTAGTAACTATGTTCAGCTATATCTCGAAACTATTTTGAAGTACAAGAAATATTTTAGAGCATAACACAGATAACTGTCATAAAAATGTAATCCTGCAAGGATTTATGTATATTTAGAATATGACTTTGTCTATGGCTGTTAGCGTAAGGCAAATATTTTAGTCGTTTTTCTTCAAATTTCTCAGTTTTTTAAAAAAACATTACATTGAAAGCCTAATTTTACAATATTTACATAGTTTTAAAACATATGCAGTTGAAAAATAACATTAATATATATATTTTTTTTATTTTTCAATAAAATGTCTCCAAACACAGTCGGATGCCTTAAAAAAATTAATGAGTGTGTGAAAATAGTCAAACGAAACGTTGCGGGGAATTAATTCCTAGTGTGACTAATGTGTATCACTATTGATTAATTAACCTACTAGTCATACAGGAATGTGCTCTATAGAAAACGGGATATTCAGAAGACGACATTCATTTGATGATACGTCCATTGTACCCAAGACGTGATGGTCTGTAAATTGATTTCACAGTTGTAGAACTGCGCAGGGCAAAGTTGGTAACTAACTGCTTAGGGGCCCTGCAATTTTTGGGACCTGACGCATCGTAATAATTTTTTCTTGCATTATTATCAAGGTAGTTTAATTTGGTGCTTTCATTTAAATTTAAGAACCGAGTACTCGAATTTAATTTAAATTAAAATCAAGTATCGCTTAAATTTCAAGACGTTATTCTTAGGATTTTTTTCATGTTTTAAAATTCGCTTGCAGAATCAGTGTGGTCCAGTTTTTTCATGGTTAGCTGGCAGTTCTGGGCTTAAAAAAATTTTTTTTTTTTTTACTACGTTTTAAAAAATTACTTACTAAATTAAGATCTTGCATTTTTTTATTTGCAAGATACTAACACCAATTCATTCAGTTTGTCTTAATATTTGTAACTTCAAAACAGCTTGTATAGAGATTAAATCGATTCTAACAGTAATATTAAATTTTATGAAAGTTGAATATCCTGAATACCAATGTATACCTATAAATTAAATTCATTACTTAGATTGCAGTTCGTCGATAACTATTCGAAGATTCAAATTTAAAATATATATCATTTGTAGAGAAAACCCTCATCATTTGCTTCTCTTAGAGTGCAACTCAAATTCAATCGCTGCAATGCAGATGTCGTCCTGAATCTTAACGGTATTCAACTAGAATTTTTATATAAGCTGTCCTATATATCTGGCTTTGAAGTATGAAAGAAAAATTAGGCTATGTTTCGCAGATGCGCAGTAAAAAATTATTTACTACAAAACTCATATTTCCTCTAACATTCAAAGTATTTACTTCAAATTTTATTACGATACTTCGCTAACATATTGCCATGAATGCTGTAAGTTTCGTATAATTTTGCTGAAAACTCTATATGTTATAAGCAAAAAACTTGTGTGAAAATTTGGGATTTTTTAAGAAAACGTTTATAGCTTCCTGAATATTAGAGCTTTTGTTCTACAATAATACATGTAAATGTTGAGCTAAAAATCAAGCGAAACCGTTTGGTGAAAGTTGCAACTCATTATCAGCTTTCTGTAAAATGGGGTGAGTCCTGAATCATTTTTTTTATCAATTTCTGGTCAGTCCCTTAAATGCCATTGTGACCAAATCTTCCTTGTAAACTGTGAGTTGAAGCCTCTTCTTTACATGGTCGAAGTTTTAGGAAAATCCTTTTAGCCTTTCGGGAGATATTTGAAAAAAATATGCAAATTCAAAAGTGTTGACATTATTCTGTCATCCATCTATACTTTTGATTATTTATATTATATATGAAAGTCATTGCTCCATTTTACGATTCACATTTTCATTTCTTAACAAGATAGCTTTTTAGAAAAAAGGATCGATGAAAACGATTTTAATGAGTTACTTTGCAGAGCTTAAACCAGATAACATATTTTTTTGAAAAATTATCTTAATTCATCTCAAAATGCTGTTTTTTTAAAAAAAAATCCGGGGGGGGGGGCGAATTTTATTATTTCCCTCTTTTTTTTGCTTGTATAGTTATTAAATTACATCATTCTGTCCTTTAGGACAAAAGAGTTGACACTGTTCAATCGAGCTCGAAATTTAAAAGAAATATAAAATGGTTCTTAGTTTACGGTAAAATTCATTATATTTCATAAATATAAGTTGGTGATTTATGAGCTCATTTCTTCTTTTGAACTGAATAAGATTACTTTATTAAACTTCAAGATTCCTTTATTTACTTATCTTTCCGTAAGAAAAGAAAAAGATATTTATTAAAAACAATTTTGAAATGTTGTTTCTGTTTAATATAAAATTTGAATGTTTGGACACTGTTATGTCCAACTCATCTAGATAGACGCAGAAACCGAAACTAATCAATGCTACTCAACTATTTTATATTATTATGAAACGAAAAACATCTATGCTTGGAGTAAATTTTAAAAAATAAAGGGATGCAAAGGTATTTTAATTTCTTTATCTATTTCATATGTACATAAAATTAGGGTTGCCATATGCCCCGTATATACGGGACTGTCACCGTATTTCACTAATCAGTCACATATAGCTGTCCCGTTTCCCCTAAACTCTGCCGGGAAAAAATAGAACGTACTATAGCATATTTCTAGGTTAGAAATATCGATATTGGAATCACTGAGATTCTATTCAACCAGTTTGTATATCTAAAAGATTGTTTAGAGAAAAATAATACTAACCAAAACTGCGAAGCAATTATGAAATTGAGTATGTAAGAGAAATGGCTGAAGTATTTTGCAGTTACAAAGAATATTGATGAGAAGCAATGTCTAATAAAGCTATGCGAATGCGTATTTGCCATTCCAGCCCACAATGCAAATGCGGAGAGAATATTTTCCCTCATGTCAACTCAATGGTCGGACGAAAGAAACTGGTTTTCAGCGGAGACAGCTGAAACAATTTTGATTTGTCATTATAATTTTAAACTGATTTGTACCCAATTTTATAATTATGTGAAAGAAGAAAATGATATAATTAAGAAAGAAAAATCAACTTTAAAATATGACTGGGCTAAAAAAGATTGCCTTGCATCTTTTTTTATTATTCGACGTGTTTATTTTATTAGATTTCTTGAGCTTTATTGCTTTTTCATCAGAGTAGAATAATCCATTACCTACCACTTTTTTCATGTTTTTTCCAGCACTTAAACGCCCCGTATTAATACCTGGAGATTATGGCAACCCTACATATAACGCTATGAAAAATGACATAGCATATATACCTCGCCAAGAGTAAAGTATATTCTTTGTAAAAATGATGGAAATAAATGTTAAAAAATCAGATAAACAAGCAAGAATTAGCTTCAAGTTGGATAACAAAGGTACATAGAGCTAGAATTAAAAGCATTAGTAAGTTATTTTACGTTACACATTTGTAACACCAATAGCGTTTTTTATGGGGGGAGGACCTCATATTGTCAAAATCCCCCACTGGTAAGGTTAGCTTCCAATTCGTCATTGTAAGTATGACGACTCCAACAGAAAGAGCAAGTTGCATCGGTAGGTACTTTGAAGCAAAGTTTCTATGTTTCATAAAGCTGCTACTTTTTGAGACACCATTTTGTCATGGCCCCGAAAATTTTTAGAGACCGGAAACGTGTTGGTCAGACAAAGAAGTGGTAGCCACGCACCTCAGATCAAGGTTGCCATATTGACCTTTTAAGGCCAAATTTTGAGAATTTGGCCTTTTTTCAAAACGCTTGGCCTTAAGAATTTTCATTTGGCCTTAAACTCATTTTTGGCTTTATTTTAATTTATGAATTTTAGAAATGCGTTTTGTAACTAATTCTACTATTTTTGACTAAAATTTTAATATTAAACTTTTCAAATGGTTCAGATAGTTCCTCTTCAGAACAAGGTTTCTGTCTCCTTTGTGACTGTGATTGCCAAAATGTCTCTAGCTTTAGGCTTGTGTTTCTGCGTATCAAGGTATTTGAAGGAGCATATAAAGAACCACCTTTTCTGTTAGTATTCCGTTCTGTTCCTGACTGAATTCTTCAACGAACAGTTGGTAACCATACAAAAATGTTAAATATCAGAGGTTTTTTCTGAGAAAAAGGGTACATAATTTTCAACAGTTTCTTAAATAAATTGTGTCTCTTTTTGTGGTATTGAATGAATACGCACCTCAGAACCACTTAATTTTAAATCTAAGAGACACAGAAAAATTTTCTAAAACAATATGTAGAACGGCACAGTGTATTGGATTTGGAGATTAGCTGAATGATACCAAAACTAAAAACACGTCATTGTTGGAAATTTTTTTCGCTTATTGGAAACGATCTATTATGTGTCTGAAATCAATTTTATTTTTATTAATGGAATACATTTTTTTACTGTTAATTAATTATTCTGAGTACGGAATCACTCTTCATTTATTATCAGTAAATTTAAAAATAATCTTACATATTTTTTTTTTTTAAATCATGAGATTAATACATTATGCTCGGCTATTTCATTTAGAGTTGGCAAGAGCAGAACTTTTCTATGCAAAATGATTTATGGAAAGGTTTTAATTTTTTTAAACTTTAATACTGTTTTATTAATAGAGCATTGCAAATATGTCAATCTAATGTGATTCTTTTTCATGAATTAAAGCCTTTTCTTACGGTAAATTTAGGCGAAAAATAAGTCTTTCAATCAGTTTTTCAAATTTGGCCTTTTATGCCCTTATATTTAAAAAGGTTTGGCCTTATTTTTAAAATGGTTTAGCCTTTTTGGCCTTAAGTTTAAGAAGGTTTGGCCCTTTTGGCCTTATTTTTCAGAAGGTTTGACCTTCTTTGCCATTTTGATCTGGCAACCCTGCATCAGATGATGAGGCCGAACGAATCCGCCAAATGTTTATTCGCAATCTGGTCAATACGAAGTGCTTTACGGGAATTAAGAATTGCACGAACAATTTTTTTATGGCAAAAAAACTTTATGTCACGTGATACAATGTAGTAAAATCTTCACACTGATATCACAACTTTTATATTTTTTATTAAATTTTGGAATGTGTCAACGACTTTTGGTTCACCCTGAATTTTTATTTCACGTATATATAATATCAAATGTGTTTTGGGGAGAATGTCATTCATATAGAAATTAACCGTTTAAACCTATAAAAGCAAGCAAAACAAAGAGAAATAACCCACAGATTCATTTGTTCAATTGTTTGCATGGTCAGAAACAAAGCACTCTGCAAAAAATGGACCCTTTCCCAATTATATCATGAAAATGAAACAAATGAAATGAATGAGAGAGAATCCAATTGAAATGAATCTTGCTCAATTACTTTTTCCATGAATGTAACTCATTTAGATACTTTTTTGTGACACATAAAAGATGTTCCTCAAGTATTTTTTCGATATTTAGTTCTTGAATAGGAAAAGAAGGTTTAATTGTTTCAAGAGGTATCTTGATTAAATACCAAACCAATTGATTATTGGGAGCTGAAAAATTTGAATAGGGTAAATGTTTTTAAGTTGTTATGTTCAAAAGACTTTGTATTGAAGGCAAAATTAATTAAAATGTAATAAATCGCTTTACTTTCTGATTAATGATTATTTCATTTAGAAACTGGAATTAAGCTAATTTTATAAGTATCATTATATCCTATACCTAAACAAATATCCTATTTTAAAATCCCTAGACCAAGCGCTTTTATTTTCATACAGCTGAATTAAAAGCCTCTAGTTGCCCCTTTGGATTAAGGAAATTACATAACAACTAATATCAATTTTTGGCTATTACTAATAAATAACAATTACAGTTGACATTTCTAGTATTTATAATGAAATTATGTCTTTCCGAAACAATAGAAAAGGAACCATCTGTAGAAAGAGCGGCTTATCTCTATGATAATTATTTCTCATCATGGAAAAAATGGCACAAAAAAGTTCTGAAAAAGAAATATAAAGGAATTGAAGAAAACGGTCCTTAATAAATGAAAAAAATTATCGTCAGTGTATAGTGAGTCATATCCATGATGTATAAGGGGTGGTATTAAATTTGATATACTCAGAAATGCCTGCAGTCGTAATCATTCATCAGAAAAATTTGAAACTTCGCGCAGAACTTAGTAAAGGGATGAGAAGAAAATTCATTGAAAAAAAATCAGTTCCATATATGGCCACCAGAGGAAAACGAAACAGCTTTTTAGCAGTTCAGTATTTTCACCATCAATTTATTAAGTCATCCACAAAGTTCACAATGCTCCAACAGAAAGGCATGTTTATAGGCAGGTCTAAATAGAGAAAGTTAGATAATAATAGAGAAAATAGAGAAGTCTTTGCAAATTAATTTGGATTGGTATAGGAGATAAGTAGATCTAACAATTAATATAAGATCCCTAAAACCAATTTAACTACTGTATATAAGGTAAAGAGTACTACTATAAATAACGGTCTTTTATACAAATATTTTCTTTTTAATTTTCTTTATTTGAATCATTCCTTTCCCTTTTGCTGTGAAATGATGATTACCGACATTTCACGTTTTCATGACCTCTGTTTATTATTATTTATTTATTGTTTGTTAAAATGTTTTAAATAGCAGTATTTTTAATTAAAACATCATGCATTTTAAAACGAAATAATAATCTCAACAGTATTTGATGATGTAAATTTCTACTGAATGGATCACATGCTTAAAATGATATCGCCAAAAGTATAAAAGAAATCAATCAGAATTCAGTGTTACTGATCGATATGAATCACTGTATGATTATTTACAAGGCGATACATAATTAAATATATAGATAATATTCTGAAATATATAGAATGAAAAACGAAGGTTTAAACTAAGATAAATAAGCAATAACATCAATATTTATTTATTTTTTAGGTTTTAATTTATTGTAATTTAAGCTTGCATAAACGCATTAATGTTGTATCAATACTGCACAACCTGCTAAAAAGTAACATATACCATGTACAATCCAAAGACCTTTATTCCTTCATTCATATTATAATGATTAGTTCCGAAGTACTGCCACAAGTGCAAACAATTTGCGGATATCAAAAAGCAAACAACATTTTAAGCAAAACAACGTTTTATTAGCAAGCATTAGCAAAAATTCTATTATCTATTTAAAATAATTTTCCTGTCAGTTTCCAATTACAAGGTGACACAGTACCATCTGAACAATATTTTTTATTTTTAATATTTAGAATTAGATTTTAGTTTTATTTTACATAAGCTCTATGACTATATGAGCTCTATTTTATATAATACTCTATGACTATCCCACACAATTTTTTTTAATTTATATAAAAGTATTTGTAAAATTAAAATTTTTTTTAAAAATTATTTTTTCTAAATCCCTAAGGCTTTTTTAAATATGCATATTTTTTTTGAAAAATTTGTTTCCATGTTCCTCATAATATGCTACATAAAAATTAGCATGGATTTCTGTCTAATGCTGATATTTAATTTATTATTATTTTTTATTGTCAAACACACAAAAATATTCTCAAAAATGCATTAATTTTCACTTTGACATTTTTTAAAAAAAATTACTACACATCTTAGAGCTAATTCCACACTAAGTTCCACAAAACTTATATTTCAGAACATGCATCAAAAAATTTCACACCTCTCCTTCAATTATTAAAAAAGCCATAGGGTTTCGAAAAATAGTATATGAAAAAAAAATACAACACTGAGAAATATCAATTTAAAGTTTTCATTCCTTCAATAACATAATATAAAATCCTTAGAACAGCTTGTGACTTTTACAAAATTTTATTTAACTTATATTAAACTGCTTACATAAAAAGTTGCAAGAATTTGTGTAATGAAATATTATAATTGTATAATGCATATATAAAAGGAAAACAAAGGAAACATCAATATTTCATATGATTTAATCTTAACAATTTTTAAAAAAATAAATACTTTTTCGGAGCTGATTCCAGGCAAAGTTCTGCCTCTAGCATAAATTTACAACAGTCACAAAAATATATACACCTTTTTTTCCCTCTTTCTAACGAATTAATTTCTCCTTGCGTGTACGAGCTAGTTATAGTTTCTTCTGTACAAAATTATAAAACATTATTTTCCTTCTTTTCCTTTGATATACCTTCCTATAGTCTTTACACATGGCCAACATTCCTGCTGTCTTGTTAAGTTGCATTTTATTTTCATTTTGAAGAATTTTAAGCTTTTCAGAAACCGCAACAATCTTAAAAGTGGGCGTGACAACAATGTTTACTCTCTTATCTTGAATCAAAAATTGTTCAATAACTTAATAAAAAATGCAGATACAGCTCTGAAATTTTACAGGCATATTTAGAATGATTGAAGGCTGATTGGAATGATTGAAGGATGATCCGCTGATTTTTTTGAGTACTGTGTCGCCTAACAAATCTTGATTCACTCGCAAAGGAAATCTTTTATCAAATTGCATGAAAAAAGATAACAAATTATCAAAATTTAGTTAAAATTTCCATCTTATACATTGTGATGCCCTTTATCCAGTTAGCAGCATAGAGCATATATTTGGATTGTCGCCTAATGGATGTCGGGTGTTATTGGATCAGACTATTAAGGATGCTGCTGCTTTATGCTTTGGATGTTCACTTAGTGAATTTTAGCAGCGGAGAAAAAGCTATTTATTCTGTCCTTCCTGTGACATAAAAACCTTCTCGAGGCGCGAAATTTAATTTTGTAGTGTCAACAGAACATTGACGGTATTCCCGAGTTGAAAACCCGAACACGTTTTCTTTCGAAATCTTTTAAATTATCCGATGAAGTTACTGTGTTTTCTGTCTGATTGAATTTGCCTTTCATGGTACGCAAAGAATTTTCGAAATTGGCTTTTCAGCTTAGCGCTTTGCGTTTGGTGATGGAATAAAGGAATAAAAATGGAAGCAAATCTCAAAGGTTGAGAGGATGGAGAATACTAATGAAACAACTTTGAAATTTTATTCTTTATGGTGTTTGGGAAAGAAGAGACTGATTGAATTTTTTTTTTACTCTTTAAATTTCTATGCCATTCTAAAGCAATCTAGAAATATATAGCAAAAAGGATTGCCTATTTTTACAGAAAAACTGGACGGGCAGCTCCTGGTCTTTTCTCTTTATGAATAATAAGCCTTTATTGATGAGAATTGCGTATACAATCCCACGCCGGCCGAGCCAAACCAAAAGAGTGCAAGGCCAAGGTATGACCGATGAGATAATCTAGACAGGCAATTCTCATTGGTCTTACAAATCCTTACAGAGTTTTATGTAGGCAGGGACATTGTGGGATTTTATAAGCAATTCTCATCAATAAAGGCTTACTATTCTTAAACTAGAAAATCATCCGTCAAAAATTGCCTCATCATTCGAGAGATTTCACGTCAAATTCGACGTGTTTAATTAGATATATATGTGAGAGAAATGTTTAACACTGACTGAAAACAAATAAATTAAAAATATGTTTTATGATAGCTTGTGATGTGGTTTATATTTCGATGCGTCTTCTATAAGCGGCTGCATCTATTGCACGAATCCTGTACAGCAATTCCTGACTTTGCCTCTCTAACCATATTGCTTTTCTTTTCTTTATTATCCGCCGTGTTTTTGCGATGGATTATTCATCGGCATTCGTCGTAAATAATACAGTAAACAAATTCTTGATTGTAAAGTATTAAATTATAGTAAAAAAATACATATACAAAATATGTACATAATAATTCAATAACCATGAAATTCTGTGCTTGTCAAAGGTCAGTCAAAAGTGAACATTTCAAAGGAATTCTTTTTCGAAATTCTAATCAAAACAAAGAACTTCTCCCCTTGTCAAACGTTGCCAAAAATTATTATCAAATTATATCATCACGATTGCAATAAATAATCAGATGCATCGTGGCGTCCAAACTATATCACGCGCATGATATACCACTGACGTAATTTACTACTTTCTATTGAAAAACGGAAATTAATTTGAAATATATGATTAACATAATTTAAAATTTCTATGGAACTATTGAACATAGCGAGATAAATTTTATATCAATCGATAGAAAATTTTATTTCACTATTTTAGAGCTACTAAATTTGAAATTAGAAGGACAATTCCTTTTTGAAATGTAGGTGTTCTAACAATGAAATAATGATGTTTAACGTCTCGCAGTGGTATGACGCGAATTTATTGTTGGTGACGTCAGAGCGTTACCGGATCAGTGAGAGACAGATTTGGGCTATTATATTTGTAATGACACATTGTCTAATGAGAGATCAATCTAACTTAAAATATTTTTGGTCAAATATGGTTATAAAGACAATAATAGTATTAAAACAGATTTAATATATAGTTAAATTCTTGTAACTATAACATTTAAATATATAGTAGACATTTCGATTTCAAAATTCACATTCTGTACCTATCACTGATCCCATTTCTTTTCTTTTTCATGTTATTATCGTTGTTATATCGATAGAAATTGTCCTTGCTATCCTCTTCGATCATTTCTTCTTGCATTCCACATCATCACGCAGATAACTTTTAGTGTACCAAGATTGAAACTCGGCAGAAAGCAATTTCGATCCTATTACATTGAAAGTCAGATACTCATCTGCGAACCAAACGTGCCAGTTGAGATTTTCCGATACATTTCGATGTCTTCCGCTGCTCTGAATGATTGGATTCTGTGGAAGAGGAAGCATGGTTTCCCCTTCGGCGCTAAGAAGCTTGCATTTTAAATACGGTAAATTCTTCTGAGTAGGGAAACGGTTTTAACCGAAAACCGGTTTTTTGTTTCGGTTAACCGGTTTTTTCGGTTATATTTTGTCCCGCGTATAAGCGATATTTTTTTAAAAATCCAATAAACGGGTAAAAAAGCTGATCGGAAGCTAGGCTGGATTAGACTAAAGTTATGAAGATTTGAATTTCATCATCTTAGGCCAATCAACAACAACCGCTTTCTGGAGGCGTCTTTTGGTTGGCGGATTACTGAAATAGTCTTTATGAACTGATAAATATTGGCAAATGGATTGATTTCCTGTAAAAATAAGATGAATAAATTTTTTTTCTACAAACGGCGTTGGTTTTTTTTATAAAAAAAAAAACCGAAAACCGGTTATTTCAAAAACTGGTTATTTTGAGCGGTTATAAACCGGAGGTGAAAAAAAGCCTGAACCGAAAACCGGTTATTTTCGCAATAACCGCTATCGCTACTTCTGGGAAGCTACAGTCGCACAAATGGGATTCAAATTTTTTTTCATTTTTTCTATCTTTCTCTTGTCCAAACTGTGCTAAAACTGGCACATTAGGTTCTTTTTTTCAGAAAACTTATTTAATCTGCTTCTCAATTAGTTTATTTTTTCTCGTGGAAACTATGCTAATGTGTATGTGTAAATCCGTAAGAAAAATTAGAATTCGTGCTACAGTATGTTGTCTTTATTAGAAAATAAAAACATGTGTTTTCTAATAGATCATCAAAAGATTACCTCTTCAAGATATCACAAAGACAACCAGCCTTGAAAAAGTAGGTTTAAATCTTTACTAAATTAGCTAATAAAACCTGAAAATAAGTATGATGTTTTATTTATTAAAGGGATTTACAGGATTTTCAGCTGCAAAGACTATTACCCCCCATCCATTCCAAAATTCTTTTCAATCCGCTTAAAAAAAACAAGGGACAATTTCTATCAAAAGATGGACTAAAATATTGTCATTATCGTTATAACCTATTACTATAAACTACTGCTATTATCGGCAATCTGATTCGGTCAAGAAAAAAATGGCGCTCTACTAAGTAAAGCCTATATATTCTTTATCCAACATAAGATTCATAGAAGCACACTGAAAAGCACAAGACAGAATGATTAAATTCCGTAGACGAATAATTTTCTATTCACGGATGTTTTCTCTTCGTACTAAAACTATTTCTTCACTTCCCTTCTACAAGAAAAGCACAATA
Organism: Araneus ventricosus; assembly: GCA_013235015.1. Lineage (NCBI taxonomy): Eukaryota > Metazoa > Arthropoda > Arachnida > Araneae > Araneidae > Araneus > Araneus ventricosus. The sequence continues at coordinate 22,698 of BGPR01019408.1, forward strand.
GATCAGTTGGCGCCATGTTTTTATTTTTATCTTACCTTGTGACAACTCGCATTTATCAAGATTTCCATGCTTAGGATGATTATGTTCTCTAGTTGGAAATACAAACTTAGTTGCCTTTCCAAAGGTCTAGTTTTCTGATCCAAAAATTCAAATTCGTTTCCTGAATAATCTAGAAATACGATATCTCCCATTTCGACTGTTTTATGTTTTTCCCCATATACTACTTTACAATGCTCTTTCCCCAAATTTTCTTTTATTCTTTTAGAACCTTTTCAGTCGTGAATGATTTCTTGCGCACATGAGATCACAATAAATTTGCTTCCGGTGAAGCATCCCGAAGGAAATAAAATTTGTTTTCTCTGAAATAGGTTCAAGAGGTCTTCTAGATCTCCATAAAAATGTCCTAAAATATTTCGATATAATTTTTGATGATATGCTTCTGATTAATGCTTCGTGCTTATTTGTAAGAGGGTTCCAATTCAAGGCTCCCGTCCGCCGCCAGGCATCTTTTGCAAATTGAGTGGCGTTCGATGTGATTTGAAATAGGCCTAATTTTTTTACCTGTATTCGTAAACCGCCTATTTTACAGACATAAATATACAATATTGTATATTTATGTCTGTATTACTTTTTATGTGTCATCTCGAGACGATATTATTATTACATAAATGCAATTATTACATAAAAATGATAAGATTAATGTAAAAACTGCTTAACTGGTATGTTGGGATAAAGTGTCAGAAGCTACGAAAATGTATTTGTTACTACTCTTGAGTAAATGCAAAATTGCAAAAATTCCTGCATGTAGTAAAACTTTGATTAACCCTCACTCATTTAAGGTATCCGACTACGTTCAGAAGCCTCTTTTTTTAAATAATGATATTTGAAGCAATATTTTTGTATTTTTATATGACATTTATGTTAAAACCTAATAAATCATAGAAAAAAGTTAAATGAATTAAATATATTTTTAAAAATGTGAAAAAACTTAGATTTTTTTGCACTAAATTTGACCCTTTTTCAAACACCCTTGTTCAAAAAAGAAATGATCAGAATGATAAATCCTTTAGCATATATAATCCTTCAACTATTGGCTAGGTCCTGAAGCAAAATTTTTGCAATGTATCTAAAAACATGTAAATTATAAGAGTTTTAGTGTGAAATCATGAATTTTTGAAGAATTTTGGCCTTTTCTCAAACCTTAAAAGATACATAACTTTTTAATGGAGCATTATTTCACTTATATTTTGGTTCAGTACCTAGACAATATAATAATTAATATGTATGCCAAATTTGAGACGGATATTTTAAGTTGAATTTTAGTTATCGTGTTTGAAAAATGAAAATTTTGCAAAAAATCACATTTCGAGAAAAATGAGTTTAAAGTTTATGTTTTTAATTTACGATGAGAAGAAAAAAGAATTTTTCTTCAATACTCCCCAGTTTTGTAGGCTAGTCTTTAGTTTTTGCCAGCTTAGCACACTTTTAAAAATTTTCTGATTGGAATTTTTTTTAGTCGTTTTCTTGAGCCTTATGTGTCATTATCGTTTTCTATCATTCAGCCGCCATCGATGGATTTGAATATTGTTTTTCAGTCAAATAACTTTATAATGCCTATTAGTTGATCTAGAGATACTTTTAGTGATTGATATTGATCATAAGTACAATTTATGTACTTTTCCTACGTTTATTATCAAAAATTACATCATCAACAGAGAATCAAGATACTGCAATGATTCAAAATTACCTAAATTTGAAGCAATGTCATAGAAAACAAAGAAATTCACACTGAAAATCTTTCAAAATAATACCTGGTATATGTAAAATAGTATAAAACAAAAATAAAGAATAAAATTTAATTATCTTGAGTAAAAACAATGAAAAATGCTTCTTTATCGTATTATTTACCACTCCATTTTCAACTGTCAAGTTCTACTAAAATGTCTCTAATTTCACTTCTGATCATCATATATGTAAAATAAAAACTGTTTTGAAAACTAAAAACAATAGGCTTTCAGATAAGACATTAAAAAAAATTATGATTTTCGGTCAAAAATGAGTTTTCGAACGTATGCGGATACCTTAAGCGTCAGTTTCTGTTATTCGTCATTGTCAGTATCAACAAGCAGACATCTTTAAAATTGTAGGTTAAAGATGATGACAAATTATTTTAAAGTAACATAGTTTATATTGCACAATACATTTCTGTGCGTTACTACCCCTATATTGAATTTTATATTGATCGGTTTTGTGAAATTTAATACAATATAAATTATTCGGTTTTTTAAAGGATTTTATTTTCATTTTTGTCCCATGTCATCAGTGAAATAACGTTAAGTACCATACGTATTAAGAGATTTCTGGTATTCGTCTATTCGGATTTTTGAAACAGCCCTGGTCCGGACCGTGATAATTAATCGAAGCTTTATTAATTTATCATTTTAGATTGAAATATGTGATGATGGCTTTGTGGAAGTGTTACGGCTTCCAGAATGGAGAATCTTACTGAAAAAACTAGTTTTAACCAAGGATTCGCCGTGTGATTGCTCAGTGTATGTTAATCCTTCGTTAGGTACTGTTATTTTAACCCTTATTTTGGCGTGGAGAGATCACATATTGTTTTCTTTATTTCCAATAATTTTCATTACTTTTTGACGATATCCTGCTGATTAATGCCTCTTGCTTCTTTGTAAGAAAGTTCAAATTCAAGGCTCCTGTCCTCCGCCAGGCATCTTTTGCAAATTGAGTGTCTTTCGATATGTTTTGTAATTGGCCTAATGTTTTTAACTGTATTCGTAACCACTTGCAATATTGTATTTGTAGGTCTGTATTACTTTTACTTTTATGTATATGCAACTCGAGACAAGGTAGGCGATTGATATCCCAGATAGCAAAGAAAGCTTGTCTAGAAGGTTTTGGAAACCTTGTCGTCGGCAAGGGTAAATGGTTGTCACAAAGATTTCCATGACAAGGTTTGAACCTTTCGTCAAGGCAGTGGAAAGGTACATTTGTCAATAAGAAACAAGGTTTTCAGTAAGATTTCCCCAAGCTTTTATTACAAGCTTGTTTCAGGCCTTTGAGAAGGTTGTTAAGAGCCCTCCTTCGGCGGACAAAATAGAACCCCTTCCCCCCTCCGAAACCGTGCTCCTACAGAAGGGTCCAAAATACTATTTTCAAAACCGTATTTTCCAACCCCTTTCTTTATCCCCCTTCTGACGTCAACTTAGTCCAACTTAGAGTTATCTGGAATGTGAATTAATTAGAAATCTGAATTAATCAAAGCTTTATTATTAATTTCAATTATTTTGATTTTTAATTGAACTTACTTGTACGATTTTGTTGTAGATTGTGGCAGAACTTCACATCCCTCCGAGTCGCGGATCGAACCCGCGTTCATATAATTGGAAGGCGAACGCAAAACCACTATACCGGAAGGGGCTACACACGATGAGACAGGTGGTTCATGAAAAGCTCTCCTACGTTAATTTTGCATGAATGGTTTCCGAAACAGTTTGCGCAGAAATGCTTTCGTGGACTTGTCGTTCAGGTAGTTCATAAAAACCTTTCCTACGTAAACCTTGCGGCAATGGTTTCCGAAACGGTTTGCGCGGAAATACTTTCGCGGACAGCCTATGGAAAATGAAATGGCAACCTTTCCGCAACCTTCTTTGCTATCTGGGATAGCTCTCAAAAAATGTTTTTATCCAGCCTTGGTCTGCCTACCTGTTCTACTCAAATAGTTATAGCTTCTATCTTTCACATTTTCATACGCGACTTGTTCGAAATGAAATACATCAATTTTTATGACTAATATGTAGAATATACAGGCTGTTTCCAAAAGCAGGGGTCAAACTTCAAGGGTAGGTCAGATATATAGAGGCGAGTCTTATTTGCAATATATCATAGGGTCACGAATGTAAAATGCGCCTAATAAAGGGACTCTTTGCCAGTGAATTAAGTACAAGCAACGGACACATTAGATAAAGCGTGCAACACAAATTCACACTAGCCCAACAACAAAGT